>PVLD010025280.1:0-23777 GCA_004027595.1 Dinomys branickii | reverse complement strand
CGCCGATATCTCACCAGTTATTGGAGTCCCTGCAGGCATGAAGGTTCCAAGGTGCCAGTCTATCCTTTGGGGCTTTCTGCGCGGCCCGCCCGATGCGCACGAAACGTGAGACCGCTGGGCGTTGCCGCCGCCAGAGAGCCAATCTCTGTCGGGAGTCGCCGGAGAGCTGCGCCGGGTCGGGGGGCGGGAGGGATCGAGCTGTCTGTATTCTCGGGGCGCTAGGACCCAGCAAATCTTTCTCTCCGCTCCCGGCGGCGTTTGGGGCCCTCCGCGCGGCCCGCCCGACACGCGCGAAACCAGTTTCTGTTTCTGAGACAGGGTCTTACTACTTCAACCTTGCTACACAGCCCAGGCTGGCCTCAGACTGACAATCCTTCTCAACTATAGGTATTTGCCACTGCACCTGGATTGATAAATAGTTTAAAAGAGCTACCAGATACAGTTAGCAGGGCATGAGAATTTTTATTTTTTCATTTTTGGTCTTTTTGAGACAGGGTCTCACTATGCAGCTCTGGCTGGCTTTGAGCTCACTTTGTAGCCCAGGCTGGTCTTGAGCTCACAACGATCCTCCTGCCTCAGCCTCCCAAGTGCTGGGATTATAGGCATGTGCTACTATGCCCAACCTAGGGCGTGAAAATTATTCTCTGGCTTCTTTAGGTTAAATACTCTTTAAAGTTCAGTGATATTTATTTACCTAACTTATACTGAGACATCTCATTGCTTTGTATTTTATTCTCACTGTTAGAGATAGAAACTAGAATTCAAAAACACTTGGCAGAATATTTTTTTTTAATAAATAGCAGCACATGAGTCAAAGGAGGAATCTGACAGTCTGATTTCCATCAGGTCACCAAGTGTCATCACTGGGTGACCCTAGGCAAGTCACTCAACATACTCACTCATAAAACTAACACTAAAGTATTAGCTCGTAGGGTTGTTGGGAGGATTATTACAAAATTGTTTGAGTTGCCTGTCCTTACTGTGCTACTTCCTCATCTCCAGTTCTCTTCGAACACCTGCAGTCAGTCTTTTAACCTCACTCCTCCACTGACACTGCTTTTGTTAAGGTCACTAACAATCTCATTTTGCCAACTCCCACAGGCAGTTCTCAAAACTCATCTAACTCCACATCTCACTTGAGTTTACAAAAGCTGATCACTTCCTCCTCCTGAAACACTTGCTTCCCTTGTCCTTTGTGGTACCACACTGGCCTGATTTGCCTTTGACTCACTGCTCCCTTCCTTCCAGTCTTTCCCAGAGTCTTCTCTTTCCCACTTTCAGTGCTGTGGTGCTTCAGGACTTCCCCATCCTCTCATCTCTCCTCTACCTGCTCACTGCTCCTGAAGGAGCCATCTAGTCTCGCGGCTTTAAATACCACCTAATTTTGTGAGATTCACACACTCAAGTACTTACTGACATGTCCTCTTAGATGTCCGGCAGGCAGCTCATACCCAATGTGGAATTCTCGCTTTTTCTTCCACAAACCTACTCAGCCTTTGCCATCTCAGAAAATGCAATCCCAACCATCCAACAGCTCAGGCCAAAGACTTCAAAGTTATCCTTTCATTTACTGTCTCACAGTGCACTGTTTTTTTTTGAGACAGGGTCTGTGCAGCAGTTCAGGCAGGCCTTGAACTCCTTATCCTCCTGCCTCAGCCTCCTGAGTGCTGGGATTACAGGCATATGCCCCGTGTTCAGCTCACAGTGCACATTTAATCTGTCAGCAAGTTCTATTAGCAATATATTTGAAAATATAACTACAATCTCACTACTTCTCCCCTCATCCACTGTTAACAGCCTGCTCCCACCCACCATCTCTCTCCCTCCTTCTCTCCCTCCCTCCCTCCTTCTCTGTCACTGCAGTAGCCTCCCAGCTGCTACTCTGTGCATACATATTCTGTTAAAAGGCAAGCCAAGCCACATCACACCCCTGTTCACAACCCTTTCACAGCTCATCGACACATAAAGAGTAAAATCCAACATCTTTATTGTGACTGAGGCAGGCTGTACATGGTCTGGCTGCTGGCTCCCTGTCTGGCTCACCTGGGAAAATTCTCCCCTGCACTCCAGCCACACTGCCCTTCTCCCCTTTTCTTCAACAGAGGGACATGCTCCAGCTAGGGCACCTGTCTGCGTGCTGGCTGTTCCTCACTCAGCACCCCTCCTGGGGTCCTGATGGTCACGCTCTCACTCCACTCCACTCAGGTCTCTGAGAGCCCCCACCACCTGTCTAATTGCCCTGTGGCAACTTCTATCCCTTTGTTTCCTCTCGCTGCTTAGATTGCTTCTCAGCTTTCATCACTACCTGTTACACTTACTTAGTACTTATTTCCCCATCTGAAAATAAGCCTTGAAAGCAGGAAATTTATCTGCTTCATTCACTGCTGTGTTTCAGGGACCCAGAACAGCAGCACGTGTATAGTAGTTGATCTGGGTTACTCATCTTTATTTTATGACTATTGGATACTGCTTTTTTTTTTTTTTCCGATATCTGCATCAGAGTCATGCCCAAACACTAGGTCTCTAAATCTAAAACATAAGACCATATTTCACATGGTAACAGAGGGCTACAGGGCAGTAACCCATGAGGGTCAATGAGCCTCAGTAAAGAGAATCACCCCAAACCTTACAAGGATACCGAATACCACAAAAAAACAAGAAACTGTCAGTGTTGAGTAGTGAGAGGGGTATCGACACGGCACATTCACAGAGATGTGAGGCCCCACCGAAGAAAGACCACCCCTTACCTTGTCAGCCATCACAGAGGCGAAAAGGAAGCGGCCTCCAAGACCAAACGAGTAGATTTTCACACCAATGGTTTTGAAAGTTTTCCCTAAGTCTGAAGTTCTCCATAATTCCAGGGCTCCAAGGTCAGCTTCTTAAACAAGACAAAATATTAATTAAAATTTCATTTATTGATGAGTCTAGTTCAAAATAGTTGCTTTAGAATAACTCTTAATTTAGAGCAAACACATTTTTAATCCTTTGTATATTGATCAATAGGGCATCAGATACAGGGAACTGAGGTTTGGGTTTTATTTAATAAAAGTGAGATTTTATTTTGGATGGAAATATAAAATTCCAATATAGTGTTGCATAAAAATAGTGTAACCACAGAATATAACTTTCCTTCCTTCATAGTACACTTTAAAATTATCTTATTCTATTTTAAGTCATCTTGTTTGAGTTTTCATTTCCTCGTTTGTTAGCAAACACTCTTACTTGAATTTCTACTTCATGAGTGCAGGCCTTGGGTATTCTGTTTTTTCCACCTTTAGAACAGTGTTTAGCATACAGCAAGTATTCAGACATTTACTGGATGAATAATGAAAGGTTTTGCTTTGAAATTGTGCCACAGACTAGGAAGGCGATGGCTCCACCAACACAAACATAACTGATGCTCTTGCAGAGATCATCATACCTTTCAATTCATAATTACCCTAATATTTGCTTTTTTTTTTTTTTTGGCGGTACTGGGGATCGAACTCAGGACCCTGCGCTTGCTAGGCAACCGCTTATTCCACTGAGCTATATCCCCAGCCCAATATTTGCTTTCTATACACATATTGCTAAGTATACTGCCTGCCTGAATAGCCTATATCTTTACTGAGTCTGGACACTGTGTAGTAAGTAATTCAGTCATACTTTCAAAATTTCAAAAGTCATTAACAGGTATCTTTAGTTCAGGAGAAGAGATCTTTTGTTTCTACCTTGCATGACCCAGAACAATGCACTGTGAATGAACAGCACAGTAATCTTTTCTGGAACTAAAATATACTTACTGCAGGAGCCATTCACATAGGTAGTAAAGAAGATGATATTTTCTGATCCCCTACAAAGAAGTAAAGACAGGGAAAAGAATACTTTAAGACCACTGCAGAATGGGCCAATACTGGTCACAAAGCCCCTGGGATGTCTAACAAACCTCAACCCTTGGCACAAGCTGATCCAGCCTTCTCAGGAGCTATGCACCTGATTCTCCCATGGCCTGTCAGTCAGACTCCTACAGCCCAACCCCATGCATTTTCTACAGTCCACTGCTTCATTATATGGACTTTTTCAAGAGGTCACATTGATCTCCAAATCCACCTGTGTATTATACTGTTTCCACCAAAACACTTCTCACATAATCAAACTGTACTCTCACAGTTTTCTGGTTCCAGCTTAAAATCTAGCTTTTCTGTGAAGCTTTCACTGCTCACTCTAATGAAGTTTTTGTGCTGCAAACTTTTAGAACAGGGACTTCTCAAGCAGGGGTGATTCTTCCAGGGGATATCTGGCAATGTGTGGAGACATTTCTAGTTGTCACAACTGGGGCAGGCAGGGGTCATTAATAGCATCTGGTGGGTATAGGCCAGAGATGCTGCTAAACATCTGATAATGTCCAGAACGCCCCTTCAGTTACAAGTTATCCAGCCCAATATGCTGTTAGTGATGAGGTTGGGAAATCCTGTGTGGAGCGGTCCATCTCTGTGTTTTTTGTTTTTTCTTCTTGTTGAGACAGGGTCTAGCTATGCAGTTCAGGCTGGCCTTGAGCTTACTTTATAGCCCTGGCTGGTCTTGAACTTGCAACGATCCTCCTACCTCTGCCTCCCGAGTGCTGGGATTACAGGCATGTGCCACCATGCCTGGCTCACATTCCCTTTCTATACTAGCCACTTGGCATTCACTAGCCTCCCAGTTCGTTATTTTTCATAGTGTGCAACCTCTCTCTCCCACCACACGAACTGGCTTCTGCAGGTCAGGTCCTAATATTTATGCTTTGACCTCAAAATATAGTTTAATGCTTTGAATCACCCAAATAATTTAGTCCTTTCATCTCAAGTAGACAACTAGGCAGAAGTTGAATTATTTAAAATGTTACCAGGAAAGGGAGTTTTTAGAGAATAAGATTCAGATTGTGATAGTGGTTAGGGGCTGGGTTGGAGCATGTTCTTTTAGTACTTTAGGTTATAAATTCCTAAAAATCAAATATCTAAAAGGTGAGTAGAGTTACTGTTGGTCAATTATATTTAGTGTAAAGTAATGTATTATAAAAGTAAAAAGCCTTGTATAGGATGCAAAATAAAACACCATTTGAAAATAATTTTCATTTTTAAAGGTGAATTTTAATAATCAAAATTGCTGTAGTCTCACTTAAACATATCCTACATATTTTAGGTCCATCAGGAGTAAAGTGATTTGTTAACTTAGTTACCTTAAAAATTACTTCCTTGCTGATAAGCTCTTCATGGTACAAATATACTTCACGAAAATACATAAAATGAAAGAAGATATGGCAAGTGTACCATAGGGATATTATAAAAACTTCACTTAATGAGCATTTCTGGAAAAAACCCAACTTATTTAAGTAACATATTTAATATTTTAATTAATTTTGACAGATATAGTTCAAACCTATATTACATATTTCCTGATTTCCTGAATTGAGCCCATGAAACTCTTAGGTTTATAGGTCATCATCGTGAACACTGACCCTATCAAAGCACAATAGTGTTCCCATTACAAGTTACTGAGGTATATGTCCCTTCTTTATCTAGCACGAAGTGATTTCATACTTGGTCGTACTTAGGGGTGAGTAAAGGGTCAGTGGTAGCCCAGTTATATCTAGGCCAAAGTAAGACTATAAAAATAAGTTATAAAACACCTTGTATAGGATACAAAATAAAACACCATTTGAATATAAGTTTCACTGTTTTTAGCACTAAGTCATTTCATATGCTAAGTTTCTGTCTGTTCTTTTATAATTTTTCTCCCTTCTTCCAGCTCTCAGGCTGCAATAGTGCTGTTACATGTTTGTTGCTAGCAGCCACAGAAGGGATCTCTGGCAAATTCTGCTATAAACTGGAAATCAGATTAACAAATTTGTTAAATTAGCAAAAGGAAAAGATGACCCTGAACAAGGGTCTCAGCCTAATAAAAGTTTTGAGGTATGAAGGCTATTAATTTTTGTTCAACCACCTCCTTATATCTGCCAAATCACAGAAAGAAAAACCAAAGCCCAGAAGGATTAAGCCATTGACTAGCAGCACAACCAAGTTAGAACCAAGGTGACCAGACTCATAAGTTGGAGCTCCCTCCCCACCACCATCTTGAAGCAGGCACCTGACGGGAACAGGGCATCCTGCCCAGAGAGGTGAGCTTTCGTGTGTGGACAGTGCAGCTCTGGCAATCTAGAAGCTCTTTCAGTTTTCTTCCTGACTCCTCACTCGGCCTACATAACTGGGGTACTAGACAAAGGATTGTAAGTCTTGGTGCACAGACATATATAAGTCCTCAGATTAAAGCTGTATTTTGTTATGTTCTGACTGATGTCACCAGACAGAGAATAAGTCTTTTCCAGGCAGCAGCTACTCAGGCAGATGCCTTTGCTACACTCTAACATGTCCTGAGACCAAGTCTTCTTTTCCAGCATAAGTACAAGTTTCTCCAGGTCAAGCTCTGTGTCAGACTCTCTCTTGTATCCCTTATGGCACCCTGAAGAGTAAGTACTTGGCATGCAGTATGTGCTCAATATTTATTCATGTGACTTTTGGCAGTACTATAAGGAAAGGTTTAGGGCTCTGCACAGATGGAGTCTTCTGTTACTCACCATTTGGCCAAACAGACTGCTTTGTGGATTTCTTCCCATCTTCCCCCAAAATTCTTGGACACCCACAGGCCATTCTGAAAGATTATAAATGACTTATCAAAATTCCAGCTTTATCCTGTGCAGCTGCTTGTTTGACCTTTAATAACTCATATTCAATCATTCAGGACTGTAAAAACACACACTGAGGTTCCATCAGAGCTGCCTGAGCTGCACACATACATGCAGTTTATTTGGGCCCCTTCAGGACCTCTGAAGTTTGGAATAACAAATACGTATAAAGTGCCCACTATGTGCCAGGCACCATACCAGATGTTGCACTGGGCATACAAGGTGGGTAAGACATGCTCCCTGCTGTCAAGGATCTCACAGTTTAACAAGGGCCACAGATGAGAAGCAAGTTCAATACCATGTGGTACGTGTTACGGAAAGAGTCTAGTACAGACACAGGGAGAGTCTTCTGAACCCTGAAGAAGACAGCTGCACTGACCCTGAGATGATGAGCAGTGTAACCAAAAGAAGGCAAGCAGGAGACGAGATGCTATAAAGAAAGGCCAGTACTAGCAAAGGCAGGGAGGGCACAAAATACTATAGAGTCTGCAAGGAAATAAAACCCATCACACATTAATGGAGCAAAAGTTCCAAGGTGAGAAAGAGTGCAGTTAATGCTTGGGAGAAGGTAAGGTGGAAAGCTTTCCTTCACGGCCAGGCTGAGGAGTCTGGTTTTCACCATATAAAAGGCATACTCGGGAATGCAGTCCAAAAAGGAGAATGACAAAGTTTTAATGTTTTAGTTGGTAAATTTGTATGAAAATAGGAAATATATATTTCAAAGAGTTCTAACTAGGACAAGCAGTAAATAAGTGGCATGTTATTAGCTCAGTAAGAGTTAATGAGGTCTTTGATTGGGGCTTTGAGGAATAGGATCAACAAGAATTTACAAGCTACAATACGACTGGGTGACTTTTCTGTTGTAGAGCAGGATGGATGGGTTGTATGTGTGTGTACATGCATGCGTGTCTCAATCCCTCTTGGTTTTGTACTGGGGTATGATACGTAGTCATGCACCAACTAGAGTAAGGGTTTAGGGAAGAAGAGCATGTCTGAGAGAAGAGCAGGAAATAGGTTGAGTTTTGGACTGAGTTTAAAGTATCTATGGGGTACCAAGTTAGACATAATAACCACGGAAGCAAGGTAAGCAATTTCATGCCTTACAGGAAGTCAGAGCTAGAGATAAGGATTTCAGAATCTAAAAACAAAGAGTGGCAGAGACTGATCAGGCTGAAATGAGCAGTGGCCATGTTAAGGGCAAGTCAAAAGGAGTTTAAGAAACCAAGAAGGAATGGCCAGGAAGGCAGACTGAACAAAGTGAATGATGTCACAGAGCCAAGCAAGCGGAGTATCTCAAAGGAGGGACTGAATACTTTTGCATACTTTGAAATGCAGCAGGCTTAATAACATGAACACTGAACAATGTTAATTATATTGGCAATATGTACTTACTAAGCTTGGAATTATGGGGGTGGAACTGAGAGATCATGGTACAACTGAAATTCAGTGGGGCCAGTCTAGGTAAGATCACCGCTGCACGTTCACCCATCCTCACTCACCGTTTTCCTTCAGCTCCCTCTCCTCTGGTGACACCCTCATCCTACCACTTCTAACTTACTAGTTCTACATACAAGCACCAGAGAGGGTCTGACATCACTTATTTGTGCTTCAGTCTAAATTGGTCCATCTTCTCCATCCCAATTATTTATACTTCAAATTTACCCTTAACTAGAAGAAACTTTCAGGTAGAAACACAGATTATAGGATTGTACCTGTTCACCTTTGAAGATAGTCTTATTTAACAAATTTAAGTTACTTGGTAATGGAAATGAGGTGGTCACAGGGGAGATATACGGTTTTGTCCATTTCAGTGGAGGTCTCCTGGCTCCCTTTGCAGGGCCTTCAGCTCAAACTGCTACAGGCTAATTTCTCTAAGACCTGAACACCACCTGTCAGCATGCCTACCACACCCCTGCAAGCTATTTTCCTTTTTGTGTTCTCTACTGGTTAAGCATAAAATGGACCCTGTTGGAGCACCCCCCGCCACACCTCTGCTCAAACATCTTCCCACAGAAGGGCAGACACCCAGACCTTTCTTCCCATGCCTTCACTCGCCCTATGACACATTTGCTTAGCCTAACTGGTCCATAATTGATGGTCTTTCTGTCCCCAGAACAATCTGCACAACAATGGCTTTCAAATTTTAGAGCACAGCCCCACCTGGGGAGCTTGTTAAACACACAGCTGCTCTACACAGAAGTCACTGGTTCGTCATATTTGCATTGAGATCCGGGGAAGTGCAGTTTAACTAGCATCTCAGTGTTCCCATTTGATGCTGCTGCTCAGCAAACCATACCAAGAAGTTTGAAGAGAAAAGCTGCATAAACATAAAGGATAATTGTGACCATCAGTCTAGCCATGCAGCCACTTTGGGCTCCTAACTCCATGACAGGAGACTGGTCCTCCAGGAAATGAAAAACTAAATGTGCTCCTCGAGGAACTTAGAGGGGCAAGATGGTTTGGCAGGGACACTGGTTTCTGGGGAAGGTACAGGAATCTGGTAAGAAGTACAGAGATTTTGGATATCTAATACAGAAATCAGTATGGTTTATACACTGAGGAGTTCACAGCAAATAAAAAATAAAAATAAAGATGGTTCGGCCAAGGGAAACAAATAACAACAATATTAGGAATTTGACAACTTATACTTGTCCCTCAAATGATTAAACTATTTTCTATCTCCTTACTCTAATAGCACACATTTATTCACATAAATAACTAGGACAACTATGCCTCATACTTACCTGGAAAAGAGAGCATATAGAAATTATAACCTTTATCAAATGGGAAAACAATAAAAAAATACATATACTTCATGTGTAAGGAGACTAGAAAGAAGGCCAATATAAAAGCATTATCTACAGAATCCTTTTAAGACAATTTTTAAAGACAATTTGAGACTATAAGTAAGTAAAGCAAATTCTCAACTAGACTTACTTCAGTACTGAGAGCTAAAAGGTAATCAGAATTCTGAGGGCTATACATCATCTGAGTCAGAGGATGGAAAGGGAGATCTGTCTGCACAAAGTTCTTTGCAAAATCTGACGATCTGAAGATTCTTCCTCCATGACTTCCTCCAGATACCTCTGCTGTTAATATCACCTGATCAAGAAAGGAAAGATCAGATTTAGAACAGAAAGTTCTTGCACCATTTTTATCAGATATTAGCCATGAAAATTTTAGTTCCAAAAGTAATAAGAGTTATAAATATTGATTAGTTGCTTTATTCTACTCCTGGTGTCTTGGTCTTATGAAAATGTATCATCCTGAAATAAGCTCATGCATCAAACTTGCAATTTTGAGCCTGGTCATTAAATATTATCACAGGGACTACATACTGTTATGCTAAACAACTGACTCGTAAGTATTAAGGGTTTTGGTACACATCGACCAGGGACCAAAAACAGAAACTTGTATGCTGAATTTCATTCTTTTGTGATCAGTATTAAATATTTAAATATTTAACTTTTAATTTTCAAATCTAGCAATACTATGAACTAAAGCAAAATACTGTGCATAACTGGATAATTCAAGAATAACATCCAGCAGCACTGCACGTGCGCTGATCACCAGCTTTCCATGCGCGGCAGCCTCACCCTTCCGGAATTCTCAGGACCGATTGCCATGCCGAACTCAGTACGAATGAAGGTGTTATTGATGAGGTTTGTAATATCCTTGAAGTTTTTTCCATAATCTTCACTGAAGGGAAGAAAAAAGAAAGAGGCAAATTTAGAGTGCAGCAGTCATGGATACTGGATTCCCACTCAGCTTCTAGCCCCCTTTCCACGATGTCGCTCAGTAAAGGCCTGATTAGTCCAGTCACTGGCTCACGAAAGAGAAGTGAATAGGTTGAACCAATGAGATAAAACTCAAGCCAGCCTGAGTGGGGAGCACCACTAAGTGAAGTCAAAGGATTCCTGCCTAATCCATTAATCCACCATACTTATGACAAAGCTGTAAGTTAAATAAAAAGAGTCTTGAAATTTTTCCTACTGGCACAAGTTTTTAATGTATGTAGCACACAAAATACAACTAGGAAAAATAAACTACCAACCTTAACTCTTGCTTTCTCAAAACTTTTCTCAAAGGTTCATCCCAACAGTATCTTTGAGAGGTATTTTAATCCATGTTCACATTTTGAGAAATAATAAATAGCAGCAGCTGTCTACTCTTGACAGGATTACTACTATATATTGCCCCTTTTAAACATTGTTTTTATTTTTAATTAATTAATTTGGTTTTTTTGGTACCAGGAATCAAACTCACGACCTTGTGCTTGCCAGGCAGGTGCTGTGCCACTGAGTTATACCCTCGGCTCTTTATTTTTATTTTTAAAATTTTTATTAGGCATGTTTATGGTATATTCATTGTGGGGAGATGGTACATATACTTAACACATCTTCATACTTTTTACTTCCCTTTTCTTTTCCTGGGCTCCCCTCCCACAGAACACAGAATGTTAAATCTTAATATGTATTAAATTTAAGTAATCATCCATGAAGACCACTGTGCACTGCAGCAGTTGCCCAGTGATAAACACAATTTGCAATGGTCTTCACTGATGGAATTTATGACTTAAAAGGATCATATAAATTTCAGTAGCAGCTTCAACAGAGAATCAAGAATGATAAAACATGACAGATTCAAGGAACTAAAGAGAATATCTTTTGTGACTCCCTTACATCACAAGAGCTGCAAGGGCAGAAAACTTATCAAAAGTCAAGTAGTTAATTAAAGACAAAATTGAAACCACAGCCCAGTTCTCTTAATTCTCACCCCTACACGAGAGACTATTTTTACTCTTTGTCCTCACAAATAGTCTTTTTCTTATAACCTAGGTTTTTCCTTTCTCTTGGTACAGTTTGTGATCTGGCAATAGAGATCAGCTAAGAAGCTGGAGACAGGAGGGACATGTTGGCGCCTTTCTGTACAGTCCCTGATAGTACACCAAAGCAAAGTACACATCTTTAAGCTGTCTGAATGACTCCTCCCCTCCCTTAGCACAAGAACAGAGAAATTTCCTAGATAAATAAAACAGGGTCTGGGCACCACCCAACAGATTCCTATATTGTCTTATCTTTGGCTTTGGAATACAAAATTAGTTCTTATCTTTCTGACAGCCAGCAAAAGAAGTGCATCAACAATTCCCGGTTCTGCAGGCACACACCAGTCTTCCAAGGGGCTGCAGCAGCTTGATTACCACTGGTTTACAAATCTCCCCTCCTTCATGACATCCCCAGGGAACTCAACAAACCTGTTGGCAAGCCTGCTTGCTTTTTAAGAACTTGGCACAACAAACATATCCCTGCCCTTCAGAAAAAGCAACATGAGCAAAACAAAAAAATCAACTGGTATGTTAAACAGTTAAATACATAGAGAAAAAGGACTTGCATCACCTACTGGGAGTTAAGTAGGATTCTTTCAAGGCTATTTTTGTCCTAGAGAGATACAGCATTTAAACATGGGACTTTGTCTGAACATAACTTTATTTTTCTATGAGCATACACATGCATGTGACATGCATTATGAAGAGGAAATAAAACATCTTGAAAACAAAAGCTACTTTTCAAACTCCCTATAACAATTAGTAGAATCATAAATAGCAATCAAATGATAAGCTAATGATTGAAATCACATGCTTTAGAAATAAGTCTTTTTGGAGGTGGCACCAAGATGGCAGAGTGGTAAGCAGAAGAGAAAGCCTCTCAGAGTTGCCATCCAGACACTGGAATACAGCAATGTGAGGAAGACAGGAAGGAGGGAAGTAGATCCACTGGACCCAGGAAAGATCCGAAGCATGGAGGTAATTGGCAGCACCTTCTCTCTGAAATACGACTACTGCATGAGAGGAGCAGTTCAAACTTTTGGACACATAGTGACTGCTGGCAACCACAGAGGCCTCCATGGAGGGAGGCAGCAATGCAGGGGAGGAGCAGATGTGAAAGACTGCACTAGCTGAGAGTGAGTACTGAGGGCTCAGTTGTCCCATGCAAGAGTGACTGGGGCTGGAAGACATCTTGGAGAGAGGGTGGCTGAGCTCAGAACTATGGCTGCTGGTTCCATCTAGTGGCTCCCAGCTGGGCTCAGGCCCAAGGAAGGTGTGCTGATGGCTGCAGGTCGAATAAGTTTGGTTTCAGCCAGAAGGTACAGGATCGTTGACATTATCTACTATCTCACAAAAAGCTATTACTGACTTGCTGAGATAGATTGCAATGGATCGGGACTCTGTCTCCACATGTTCTATACCAATGACAGCAGAGACATACTCGGAAGTGGACTTTTTTTTTCCCTCTTGCTCATTTTTTGTTGTAGTTGTTTTGTTTTTTTCTCCTTCATTGTTTGACCTTGCTTTTATATGTGGTTTCTAGCCTCTCTGTGGTTGTTGTTCTGTTCTTCTTTTTATCTCCTCCTCTTTTTCCCTCCAGTCATCTGTACCAGTTTCCCTTAGCGGGATTCCCCCTTTGTCCTCTAGCTTTATTTCTAATCTCTTCTTCTACCTTTTTATTTTTTCCCTAACCCTTTTAAAATTTTAACCCCTGAGCATAAAATGGACATATTAAGGACTTATATACTGCATATAATTTTCTGGTCTGTTTTAGGTTTGGTTATGTAACAATAACCACAAATCTAGTTCATACAGTTAAAGGTGGTAAGTTAATGGTTACCTTAGTTTGTCATTGTCTAAGCTGTGATTGATACCGTTATTGCTGAAGGTACCACTTTAGCCAAAAGTGACATAATTGTTTTAAACAGCTATTCTTCCTGGTATTCCAAGACTGAGATTATGAGTCATGGAAAATACTGTAGCACAGTACCAAAGAACCAGGGGCTGGGCCAAACCGGCAACAACTTCTCATCCCCAACAAACTGAGGATGTAGGATCTCGCAACAGACTCAAAATCGAAAAGCCAGTTACACCTGGAAGATACCTCAGAGAAGTAGCCATTTCCTAAGGGTTCTAAATACTAGCAATAAAGCAACCCATTATTGGCAATTTACAAGCATCACCCCAGGAATTAAACTAAAAAAGGAAAAGAAAATGAGAAGACACATAAAAAAGATGCAACTCCAGATATCCACTTCACCAAAGGCAAACCCAGGAGGCAATGAGGTGGGACAATCTGACAGCCTCGCACCTGGCCTCTCTGAAGTGGTAACAACAAAGCACTTGAATGAGACTCTAGAAAAAAAAATCAAATCAGAAATAATTTTTCAGATAACTGCAGAGATGGTGTCCACAATCAAAACCATGCTTAGTGACTCTAGAGCAGATACCAAAAAAACAGAAGTGCTTAAGAAAATTATGGAAGCCATGAATGCTCAGCATAGGAAGGAAATAGAATCCATAAGGCAGATTCAAGCAGATATCCAAGAAAAGAAAAATTCCACTGAAAGTATCTGCAGCAGATTAAGCCAATGTGAGGATAGGATCTCAGATATAGAAGACAGGCTTGTGGTTATTGATCATAAAAAGAAAGATTTCTTAAAAATAGTAAGGGGCCATGACAAATCAATCCAGCAGCTGCTAGATGGGGCAAAGAAGAATAACTTAAGATTGACTGGAGTCAATGAACAAGCAGAAGATAGCACAAATGATATAAAAAACCTGTTCACAGGCATCATGACAGAAAACTTACCTGGTAGGGAAAAAGAATTTGACATCCTGTAAGTGAGGCATATAGAACTCCAGTTAGCCCTGATAAACAAAACAAAACAAAACAATAGCCAGGCATATTACAACTGCGATTCTAAAAATTCAATGCAACAATAGAATCTTAAAAGCTGTTAGGGAAAGGAAACAAATCACCTATAAAGGAAAGCCCATCAGACTCATAGCTGACTTTTCAGCACAAACTCTCAAGTCCAGGAGAGCTTCGAGTGAAGTATTTCAAGTTCTAAAGGAAAACAACCTTTAACCCAGATTGATGTACTCTGCAAAACTATCTTTCAAAACTAGAGAAATTAGATACTTCTATTACAAAGAACATCTGAGGAAACTTGTGACCACTAAACCAGCACTCCAAAATGTTTTGAAGGTCATTCTAGAAAGAGATTAAAAAGGACTACAACACCATGAATCCATACAGAAAGAATCCACCAGGCAGGCAAACAAATGGGGGGAGGGGAAAGCAGGGAGCCAACAACAGGAAAATGACATGACAAGGATAAGTCAATCCATATCATTTACAACCATTAATGTTAATGGTCTCAATTCACCAATCAAAAGACATAGACCGGCAGAATGGATCAAGAAGTAAGATCCAACGATATGCTGCATACAAGAAACACATTTAGTTCAAAAAGAAATTCATAGACTGAAAGTCAAAGGATGGAAAACAATATTCTATGTGACAGGAACCCAGAAAAAGGAAGGGGTAGCTATTCTGTTTGTAGACAAAGTAAATTTCAAGCCAAGACTGATTGAGAGAGAGATAAAGAAGGTCACTACATCCTTGTAAAGGGAAAAATCCAAGAGAAAATGATAGTAATCATAAATATATATGCAACAAATACCAGTGCACCCAACTATATAAAAAACATTTTAGAGAAAATGGTCAAATAAGCACTAATACAATTGTATTGGAAGATCTTAATACCCACTCTCACAAAAAGACAGATTAGGCAAAAAAATCAACAATGAAATATTAGAATTGAACCAAACTTTTGAACAAACGTACTTAACAGATGTCTATAGAGTGTTCCACCCCAGAACATCAGAATATACATTCTTCTCAGCTGCACATGGGATGTTCTCCAAAACAGACCACATACTAGCTCATAGAACAAGCTTAAGTAAATGCAAAGGAATTGAAATCATCCCATGCATGTTATTAGATCATAGTGCAATGAAAATGGAAATCAATGGTAAAAGAAACCACCAGAACTTCATAAATGCATGGAAATTAAATAGCACCCTTTTGAACAACCAATGGGTCACAGATGAAATTACAGAAGAAATTTAGATAATTTCTATAATTAAATGATAATGACAATACAACATATCAGAACTTATGGGACACAATGAAAGCAGTCCTAGGAAGGAAATTTATAGCAGTGAATAGCCATATCACAAAAACAGAGCAAGTGCAAATAACTTAATGGTGAACCTCAAACATCTAGAAAAAGAAGAGCAGGCTAAGCTAAAAGCTTGTATGGGAGAGGAAATTATAAAGATCAGAGCAGAAATTAATGCATTGGAGACTAAGAAAACAATACAAAGAATCAATGCATCAAAGGGTTGGTTCTTTGAAAGATTAAATAAAATCAACAAACCTTTATCCAACCTTGTAAAAAAATGGAGAGAAAAGACCCACATCCATGCAATTAGGAATAAAAAGGTGAAATCACAATGGACCCTGCAGAAATCCAGAAGATCATCTATACCTACTTTGAAAACTTGTATTCTAATAAGTTGGAAAATGCAGAAGAAATGGACAGATTTCTAGATACATATACATTATCAAAGCTGAATCATGAAGATATAAAAATCCTAAATAAACCAATATCAATCAATGAAATTGAAGATATAATTGAAAAGCTACTAACAACAACATCAAAAAAAACTAACAAAGAAAAATCCAGGCCCTGATGGATTCACTGAATTCTACAAGAAATTTAGAGAAGACCTAACACCACTAGTTCTCAAACTCTTTAATGAAACTGATAGAGAAGCAATACTCCCAAATTCATTCCTGGAAGGAAGCACTAGCCTGACACCAAAACCAGAGAAGGTCCCAACTAAGAAAGAGGACTCAGGCCAATCTCCCTAATGAACATAGATACAAAAATCCTGAATAAAAATACTGGCAAACAGAATGGAACAAATCATCAAAAAGATTATATACCACAACCAAGTGGGATTCATCCCAGGGATGTAGGGATCGTTCAACACACATAAATCAATAAATGTAATACACCATATTAACAGAGCCAAGGACAAAAATGATTATCTCAATAGATGCAGAAAAATCTCTTGACAAAGTCCAGCACATATTCATGATAAAAAAAACTCTACAGAAAACTAGAATAGGTGGTCTTTATCTCAATCTGATAAAAGCCATGTATGACAAACCAACAGCCAACATCATACTCAACGGAAAAAAATTGAAAGCTTTCATTCTAAAATCAGGAACAAGACAAGGATGCCCACTGTCTCTACTTTTATTCAACATAGTCCTGGGAACTTTAGCCAGAGCAATTAGATAACAGAAATAAATAAAAGGAATAATGATAGGAAAGGAAGAAGTTAAACTACCCTTATTTGCAGATGACATGATTATAGGTGTGCCACCAACCCAGGCTAGGGCTTTTAAAAATTGTATTTATCTATTTTGGAGTGGATTTAGTAGTTTTTGTTTTATTTGTAATTGGGTGAGAGAAGCATATGGAAGACCTCTCCTTTTCCATTTCTGAAGCAACAGGTGCCTATTGGCTGGTGTGTTAAAAAAGTGAGTCATTTCGGTCAGTCCAGCCCAGCTAAAGAAGCAACAAGGCATGTTTATGGTTTCTGCCTAAACTCTGAAAGAGGTTGCAAATCAGATTTCTCTCCATAGGAGGGAAGAGATAATATTCAAAGAGACTGTGGTTAAAACAATACCACTATGCAACATGAAGAAAAATAACTTCTGGGACATATATTAGAAACAAATAGGATTGCTCTCTAGTAAAGTGTGTTAGGAAAGAAGATTCTCAAAAAATAAGGGGGGCTGGGGATATAGCTCAGTGGCACAAGTGCCTGCCTGACAAGTGCAAAGTCCTGAGTTTGATGCCCAGTACCAAATGCTCTCCTGCCAAAAACCCCCCAAAAACAAAGCAAAAGAACGAAGAATGAAGAAGGGCTGAGTCAGATGGTGGTATGTAAACAGTAACAGGGACACTGGTTGTTTTGGTTTTGTTTGGTCTTAAGCACAATACTGAAAAGCAAAAGATGGGAAAAAGTTATGAAAATACTTTCACTCCTATGAGTCTGATTCAGAGAGTTAGGTGCAATTCCATCCACCATAAGCAAAAGACAGTGTACAGAGTACATAAATTCAGAAGGCCAGTAAAAAACAAAAACAAAACAGCATTAGGTATAGATTAGTCCACCTCAAGAGAGAGGAGAGTTCAATAAATTGCCTCCCAACATGCAGATATCAAAGAGAGGAAGGTTTTCATTTGCTACTAAGAAAATTAACTGAAAAAAAAAAAAAAGAAAATTAACTGGAGATGAGTACCCCTTATGGCAGAAATATTTTTGACAGTTATCACAGTAGCATTAGTTACAGTGACTGTGCAGCAGAGCGATGACTAAGTGAATGACGCAGTCTAGCAGAAGCGAGGGGTCACTAGCAGAGAGCGTGGTAGAAGCGCTGGCTCGTCAGAATGGGCGTAGAGTGTGACACCAAGCGTCAGCGACACCTGCATGTCGACAGGGTGGAGGTGTGGGAGCTATGGAAGAGTTTGGGGTTAGGCAATTGCTTTTTACCAACTGGTGTCATTCTAACAACTGGCACATCAGTGCAAGTATATGATGGCTACGTGCCATCTGTGGCACTGGAATGGCAGCCACTAACAGCACCAAGCTCTCTTACTCCATGATAAGACACTGCAGAACATTCGAGCAACAGCTCTGAGGTGGGCATTATTTTCTTTTCCCTTTTCCTCCCTCCCTCCTTCCTTTCCTTCCCTCTGGCTTCAGCACTGGGCATTGAAACCAGAACCTATACACAGAACTACATCCCCAGCCCATTTTTAACTTTTTATTTTGAAACAGGAGGGTCTTGTTAGGTTGCTAAATTGCCCAGGGTGGGCTTGAACTTGTAATCCTTCTGCCTGTCAGCCTCCCAGAGTGCTAAGGTAAGACTTATGTCAGCAAGCCTGGCATTATTGTTCTTTCATAGGTAACAGAAAAGATCCAGGAGGTTAAATCACTTGCCCAAGTTCATTCTACTTGCAAATGGCAATGCAGAGGTTCAATCCCATGCCTACTTGCCAAGAAGACTTGGCAGCTTTTTGCTGTTCTATGTTGCTTCCCAAAACTATCCAGCCATATGATATAACATTAAAGGGGAACATCAATATAATAAAGTGTAAATAAACTAAGATTACACTGTGCTGTAGGGTGACTTTTTTCTTCCTGTAGAATTTCCAAATGTCTTACAGTATGATTGTATTGTTTTTATAAGATAAACTGGCAAAGAAAACTGAATCATGGGGAGAGATTTCATAATAGCAAGATTCTTTAATATTAGAGTTACTAAAATAAAGTTACAAAGTTTCAAATACATTTTTCCTTCTAAAACAGGTTTCATATGTCAAATGATTTAGTTACTACTCTAATTGAATAAACAAAGCTTCTATTGTAGCCCTTTCTAGCACTAGGATTCTACAATACATTGTCAATTCCATACCAAACAAACAAAACATTATCAGGCTAAAAATTATAGAGAAATCAAAGCATTATACTATGAGCTTTAGGATTTATTTTTCTCTTTACTGTTGGTGGATTGACCGGAACTGTCTTAGCTAATTCTTCCTGAGACATCGTTCTACATGACACAATTCATTTGCTTAACATTTACTGTCTGTTCACTATGTGTTAGTCATTTGGCTAGATGCTGGAGAACCACAAGGCAGGCAAGAGCCTTACCCCCACAGAGCTTACAGCAATTCCAAGATGGCAGTTCTATCTTGGCCTCAATGTAAATATAGTTTATTTTAAGACAATAGCACTGTATTGAAAGGCAGGGAGCTCTAGCTCAAGGCGCAAGAGTAGCAGTAAATGATCATATCTATTTGGGAAGAGATGATGGGATGATTCATTTCAGAGCTTCAGCATGGGTTCCCTCCCATATGGGTCAAAACCAACAGTCAAATAAAGAACGCTTAGAAGCTGGGCGTGGTGGTGCATGTCCATAGTACCAGCATTCTGAAGGATGAGGCAGGGGACTGCAAGTTAGGGCTCAGCTGGGCAACTTAGTGACTTAGCAAGACTTTGTATAAAAATAAAAAATTGAATAGGCTCTGGATATAGTTCCGGATGAAACATAAAAACCCTTATATACTCACACGACCCCTTGGAGGCACGCTGGCTCTGGGGCAGAAACCCTTATATGCTAACACCACCCCTTGGAGGCATGCTGGTTCTGGAGTAGAAACCCTTATATACTAACACGACCCCTTGGATGCATGCTGGCTCTGGGGTAGAAACCCTTACATACTAACACCACCACTTGGAGGCATGCTGGCTCTGGAGTAGAAACCCTTATATACTAACACGACCCCTTGGAGGCATGCTGGCTCTGGGGTAGAAACCCTTACATACTAACACAACCCCTTGGAGGCATGCTGGCTCTGGGGCAGAAACCCTTATATACTAACACGACCCCTTGGAGGCACACTGGCTCTGGGGCAGAAACCCTTATATGCTAACATGACCCCTTGGAGGCATGCTGGCTCTGGAGTAGAAACCCTTATATACTAACACGACCCCTTGGAGGCACACTGGCTCTGGGGCAGAAACCCTTATACACTAACACGACCCCTTGGAGGCACGCTGGCTCTGGAGTAGAAACCCTTATATACTAACACGACCCCTTGGAGGCATGCTGGCTCTGGGGCAGAAACCCTTACATACTAACACGACCCCTTGGAGGCATGCTGGCTCTGGGTAGCATTCACTATTTTGGGGATGTCATTATTTCTTTAGGGTTCTTAAGGAGGGGAGAATGGCGAGACATAAAGATTGAAAAGATAACCAGTAATCTTAGGGAGTTAACTGGTCTTGAATCTTATTGTTAAGGAAAGAACCTACTTTTTAATGAAGCTGTGCCTCTGAGAAAACTCTAAAACATGAATGTTACACAGAAAACACGTACCCATTGCCATTACCAGTGTGATCATTATTGAGTACGCTGGTTGGTCTGACCTGAGAACTTGCTCCTAACCTAAAAACAATCACCTGAGAATCTCCATCTTACAGAGAGCAATCTGTCTAGACTTCAAAATTTTATATAATATGCGTTTGGAAGGTGCAATTAAGATTTTAATTTCAGGGATATGTAAAAATTCTCTGTTCCTAATAAATAAGAGGCATAGAAACCATGTTCTCTTCCTTCTCATTGTCTATGTAAATCAGCATGAGCCCCATCCCCACACACTCTTCCTCATTTTCCTTTATTGTTCTCCCCCTCAGCCAGGCTGACCCAATCTCCCTGGAAGTACAACCCTGCAGGCTGCTAAACAGACATTAAGAAGTGTGCTGACTGTGACAGTCTGATGAAAATTTTAAGATCTTTTAAATCAACCAGTAGACTCCACTATGTCCAGAGAAGGGAGTGTATACATTCCTAAAGTATTAGTCAAAAATCTCTTAATATATATCAGTGATCTCACCTTCGATATAACTTGGACTGTCCAAAGGTCATAATTACCAGTGGTACATGGAAGGTAGTCAAGACTAGAATAACCTGGAGAGAAATGAAAGCATCTGTCAATAAGAAAGATACTCTAATGATATGTTGGCATATGATGAAATTAAAGCACACCTGAAAGGCTGGTCACTTTGTAGCAGAGTATACTGCAGTATATTTTTTAAAAAACAAGACCAGGGCAAAATTCCTAGGACTTACTGTAAGTCCAGATATCCTCAACTCACTTTGTTGGGATCGTACCTCTTCCCTATACCTGAGGCAGTGCAACACAGCCACTCAGATACACATTAGAATATAGGAAGGATGTAACTACTTCTGTATCTAAATTATCACAAGATATTCTCAGGCAAGAACCATCTCTTTTACTTTTCTGCCTACAGAGGTTAAAATACTGTGGGTATTCTCACAGAGCTCACTGTGTCACATATATCTGTCTGTCCTATTCTTCCTGCTGTTAGTTCTCCATGAAATTCATTTTATAAGTAATCATTTGTTTATAAAACATATGCAACAGAAAAAGATCTTGGTTAGATTAGTATTGGAGTCTAAGAAGCCTCAAAAAGCCATATAAGAAATGTCAGAGATACCAACTATCTGATCCAAATGGATAAACTGTGAAAACTGGGGTTATAACCCAAATTTTAGAAGAAATTGAGATAAGCTTAAAAAAATTCTACTGGAAATTTAAAAACCAATTAAAATAAGAACTTGTTTTTCAAAATCAAAATGTACTTCTTTAAGCTTCTCCTGTAGCTATCACATGACGCAAAGCTATGATTACTGGAATAGGAGGAGGCCTGTGACACGCCCCCCCCCAGATAACACAATAACAGAACCAACCCCCAACTCAAGACCTGAGATCCTCACATCCTCAGTACACCATCTTAGCAGGGTGCCACTGCACACTAGGAGGGATAAGGAGCTGAGTGCCTCCGTCCATTCCCCCAGTCATGGGGTACTTCCTTTCTAAGTGGACAGGGAGAGCAGAGTTAGATGCCCAGGGCCCCAAGGGTGCCTGCCACAGTCCTTTAACACAGCTGTGGGAAAGTACAGGAAAACATGGTTGGGGAGAAAATGCCAAGATGTGCAATGTGCCCTTTTCTGCTTCTGCCCTGAAGTTTTCCCCAGTATTGTGTCAGCACACAGCAGTGTTTCCCCTTTCTTCTGCTTGCTCATTTTGATGCTAAGGAGCCTCTAACGATTAAAATAGTGTCTATGGTAGCTGGGTGTGGTGGCGCACATCTGTAATCCCAGCACTCAGGAGGCTGAGGCAAGAGGATCATTGCAAATTCACGGTCAGCCTGGGCTACATAATGAGTTTAAGGCCACCCTGAATTACATAGTGAGACCTGACTCAACAAGCAAACAAAACATGTCTAACTTCCTATTATGCAAGAAGGTGGTCAGAAGATGTTCCCAGTTTTAAAGTAAAACCAAACCAACTACAACTTCCTGAAAGTCTGCCCTGCAAACAACATGCATTTGCTCCAGTTGAGGTGGAAAACTGTTTTGGAAAGTTTATAAAGAGATTTAGTGCTTCCACCCCCAATCTACATCTTCTTACTAGACTGAAATAAGTATTACTTACGCCAGTGCGATCTCCAACCCAGGATAAGGATACTGAGCCACTGAGATCATCGAATACATGCTATAAAAGGAAGAACAAATGAAATTCATTTAGAAATGTCATCTACTCACCTACAATTTTTGACTTCCTCATATAATGCAGAATTTTATCACTGTTCAGAGTAATTAAGCTCATAATTATAAGGGAACACAGGTCCCCAGAACAAAGTTTGGGAGAAACAAGATTTAATTACTCAACTGAATCACAAACAATTTAAAAAACTTAAAATTCTTTCTCATACAAAATAAGCCAAGCAGATGAGTTTTCTTCACTGTACCAGATGGGGAGATGGGATAATCTAACTGCTTTCTCCAACACAACTAAATATAAAGATAGAGCAAAGTATTCTTAGGGTGCTTTAAAACAAGAGATCAGATCCCACAATGGCAGACATAATTATAACCCAACCAGCATAATTTAAATTTTTCTAGGCAGCTCTTCACAGTATAGCTGAGTAGTTACTAGCTGAATTCCTTTTGCTGCCAGACTAATTCACCAAAAGGAAAAGAAACAGAAGCAAGTAAGCAAACAGCCTCAACTTATCTTTTTATTCAATAATAATAGGATAAAATAATAATAATAAACTTTATTAAAACTGTGGTGGGAGATGTGAGCAAAACTGGGAAAGCTGATATATTATGTTCAAAATATAGTATTCATGTTGAAAACAGTTACTATAATAATTGTTATAGCCAGGTATGGTGGTGAATGCCTGTAATCCCGGCACTTGGGAGGCTGAGGCAGGAGGAGCATATGAGTTTGAAGCTGGCCTGGGATACAGTGTGTTCAGGGCCAATTTGAACTACGTAGTGAGACATTATCTAAAAAAGAAAAAAATCATAAGTGAAATAAATCAGCGATACATGTGCAGGCAACGTATTATATCACTGGTGTAAGAACCCGAGGGTGGGAATATAAACTAAAAGTCATGAAGGAAATCTGTTCAAAAACAGAGAACGGATGGGACGAAGGAAAGGAGAAAAGAAAAAGACAAAAATGTATGTATGTAAGTATAGAGGAATATATATGAATATAC
>PVLD010025279.1:0-23985 GCA_004027595.1 Dinomys branickii | reverse complement strand
AGCCTGAACAGCAGGAGTTGCCCATGTCAGAATGACCTGAGCAGGTGAACTGCCAGAGCGAATGAGGGTGGGGATAGCTTTTGTGGCCAAGGGGAACTGAAGTGGAACAGGTAAGGGAACGAGAGAAATATTGAGAGTTAAAGTTTTCCCATGAGGGGGGTAAGGCTGGCTGCCTTGTGACTTATCAAACAGAAACCTTTGTAAGCCAAGGTGCTACTGTCCTGTTTTTCCACCCTGTTTGAGTAGAACCATCAAGTGGCTCAGTGTGACTAAGGGTTTTCTGATGGCCCGGGAATCCCCTCTAATCTCACGAGAGCTTCAAAAGATTAAGGAAAGTCATCAAATTGCTCTACACCCTATCTCTAAGAAGTTAGTGGGTTCCACAGTATAGAATCTGCCATATTTGCTCACTTCTATGAGAAATATTGGCATCATCCTACCTTTGGATAGACAGGTCTGTCTAGTAAATACTAGCAACTCAATATTATAGGTGGCTAAGTTATTTAGAAGTATTGCAGGCAGCTGAATACGGATGTTCCTGTGGAAGATAAGGCAGAAGACATCTGTGACTGGAGGGGCATTCACTAAGGCAAAGCTTCAAGAGAAATGAAAGATTAGACAATATATTCCAGCTAGGGATGAACAGCAGTGATTGACATTCTAAACAGACATCAATAACCCTGAGGTGGATGACCAAAACATTCTTAACCCACCCCTTGCAGGAAAGTCCTCTTCCATCCCATGTGCACCGGCTACATAGCTTGCTTCCCAAATTGATCCCCATTTAATTAATATTGCCCAAGTGACTATACTTGTAATTGCATTGGTTAACTATAGTTTTGTCCCACCTCACCCCCACCTTGTGATTTCCCATTGGATCAATATTACCTAAGTGAAAAACTTGTAATCTTTTTAGTGGATGATAGTTTTTCCCACCTTAAACCTACCTCCCCTTGTGGGATTGTTCAGTTAAACACCCTTGAGGAGTCAGGTTGTTGGACAACTCATTTTCTAGGCCTCCACCTGTCTCTCTTAGAAACTATTTTCTTCTCTCAAATTATTCCTGTTGTTAACCTCCACTGATCCTAGAATTCACTCCTTGATTTTACATAACATGAACTCAGTGTTTTAGACACCTGGCAGGTTGGGAGTTATATTTCCTGTATATTATTTGGATTATGTTATGGTTGTGTCTAGATGTCCACCCAAAGCCTCATGCAGTCCTGGTTTTTTGGGAGATGTGTGAATCTAGAGTTTGTGATTGATTCACGGTCCAATTCTGGGATATTAAGGGTGTGAGTGCTGCACCAGCCCTAGGGTGCGCAGAACGCACACAAATAAGGAACAGAGGTTTGCCTCTACCTCCTCTTGTTGCTTTTTCTGTTTTCTGCCCCCAGGAGTGGCTGCCCTTCTGCTAAGCCAGCCTGCCCTGGAATCAGCAGTTATGCACTGAAACTACAAAGTATACATTAAATAAACCTTCCCTCCCTTAATTTCAGGCATCAGGTATTTTATTTCATCAACAAGTGAAAAGTAAGGTAGGTTACTTGGTGGTCATGTATCATCTGCCCTATATCGTCACTAGGGATGTCTTGTAGGCTCAAATCAGTTCTCCTCCTGCATGAGACACTATTTGAAGGACACAAGACCTAGTCTTCCCTCTGTAGGCCCAAAGATGAGCCATGGGAAACCTCAGGAGCCGTGCCCTGAAAATTCCACTGACTTTGCTGCTAAACTGTGCCCTTGATCAGTGGGAAAGGTTTGACTCTGACAGTTTGAACCGGGAACAACGTACTTATTATCGCAATGTGTCTTTCGTTCCATATGAACTAGGAAATGGTCAGAGATCGGTATGGTATAGCAGTTCAAATTATGACACTATTTTTCAATTAAGTTGTTTATGCTGAAAACAAGGCAGACTGGAATCCCTTACATTCACGTTTTTATTTTATTTTATTTTATTTTATTTTAAAACTCTTTATTTAAAAAAACCTGGAAAATGTGGGATGTAGAGTGGGCCCTGAGGAAAAAGATGTCTTTGATGACACTTGCCCCAGGTCCTCGCCTGTCTTTCAGGCGGACAATGGTCTCTCCCATCTGTTTAGTGAAGACAAGTACAGTGGGAGGTCTCCTTGACCTCCTCAGATCCTCGGATGACTAAATTAGCTCTATCCCTTTCAGGTAATGCAGGCGCTCCACCAGGGCCCCGTGCCCTAGAGGAACCCAGGATTCCACAGCCTCTTCCTCCTGCTCCTCAGACAGTCTTAAGTCCTGCTGGATGTGCACAGCTTTCAGCCCCACAGGATATACTCAGACTGTGGCTGTGTGCTCCTCTGATTCACAGCGTATCCATCAGGGTGAGATGTCCCATTCTTCTTGGCTACTTAGTTTACTACAGATGAAAGACGATCCCACAAGAGGTTAAGGATGAAGAAGGGAAAGAAACTAGCCTGCAGAGGCTCTTTTACCTTCAACAAAACCAGACTGGGCCTATAACAAGGGCTAAAAATGATAGGATAACTGCTGTTACACTCAGAATGAAAAGGTCTCTTAAGAAATCTATTAATTACAAGGAGGTGAATGGGGTCCTATATGGAACCCTTTTCTGAGTTCAGTAGTCAGTATCAAGAGGACGGTCAAAAGAGAAAGGCTAAAACTACAGTTGTCATGAATAAATATGTTAGACTCACCCAAATCATCTAAGGGAAAACTCAGGGACAACTGAGGAAAGAGTTCCTGTGTTAAGTGCAGTAAGTCTGGACCCTGGGCACAGAACCTCACCAAGCCATTGTCTGGGCCCTGCTCTAAGTGTCAGGTAGGTGGCCAACGTGCCTGACTCAAGGTACTGGAGAGCTGATCGTCCCTGCTCCTGGAGAGGTACTAAGCCAGCCAAACCCCAATTTCTCAAGAAAGAAGAGACCCAAGTACGACTTCCTTCTACTGGAGTATACAGTGAATTGTTTATGATGAAAAAAATCCCTTCTGTGCACCACTTCAGGAATGTTTGTTCCATATGGGCTAGGCATTGTTCTAATGTAGTAAGAAAGGACTTGGCTGACAGTAGTAAATCACTCCCTGACTTGCTGGTACTTTGTGACTACTCTTACGCTTGGAGTTGCTAAGGTCTGACAGTGGGTAAGACCTTTGGTACTTTTGAGACTAATTTGATAATTTTGAGTGTGTGTTTTAGCCATTCAGCCTACTATCACATAGTAGTATTAACTTGGGTGGCTTATTCATGACAAATTCCTTTCCATTATGCAGGCTGGAAATCGCAGATCATGGTACCAGCATGATCAGGTTCTGGTGAGGGCTCTTTTGGGCTGCAGGCTGCTGACTTCCTCTTTTATCTTCACATGAAGGAGAGCAGGGAGAAGGTGACTTCTCATGATGTCTCCTACAAGAACATTGATCACTCACACTCACACTCACAAGGACACCACCCGCAGCAAATTACCTCCTCCCAAAGGTGCCACCTACTAACACCATCACCAGTGGGACTGGACTCTCAACCAATTACCTGGGGAAGGAAACTAGCATTCAGTTTAGAGGAATATTTCACCACGTGGCCTGAATCTAAACAACTTAGTTCCTCCCAGACTCATGGGCATAGTGACACCAAATACTGGACTAAGGCTTTGTGCAACATAAACCTGAGGATGTGGAGACGCCCTGTTCACCATGGACTGGCCCTAATTGGAAGCCAGCCACATAGAGGAAAGACAAGCACAGTACGGGATCAGGGGAGGTGACCAACACCATTCTTGGAAATCTCAGACCCAGCTGCATTTGAAGCTTTGCACGAAACTCCCATGTAGGCAAAGGGCTTAATCATTTTCTTGTTTGGAAGCAAGTCTCCAGTGGTTTTTCATCTCTGGCATGTGGAAGAGCCTGAAAGAGCCCTTTTCATTTTACCAGCTCTGTTGTTCAAAAACACTCTCTCACATTCATATGCAGTGTCCTTGCTCGTAAAATAGGCACTAAAGGCATACACACTCTTAGTTCCATCCAGAGTCCCAAAATCTTTGTTACACCAACTCATTTCACCAGATCAAAGTGGTGAAATGAATCTCCAGCAGAAATTTTTAATGGTACCAAAATTGTACAATGGAAGTTCTTGAACATAACCAGATATGAAATGCCCGGTGATGTGCTGTAGGAGGAAGTCCTTAGCACTGTCTGCAAAGTAATCTCATGAAAACTAAAACTTGGTTTGCATCCAGCACCTGGATTTAAGTGTGTTGTGTACAGCAAACGAAGATAAGTTTGGGAAAGAACAGCCTGCCCACGGAGCAGTCTGTCAGCCTGCTGCTAGCAGTGTCGCCTGTCAAAGATTTACAGCAGTTTCCTACCCCTTCCCGTGGAGCATTGCTTTTGTCTGAAAGTCAGCTTCCCCGTCCAAGAGGCTACCGTGCCCAGCTCACACACTCAGGGCAGGCTAGTTTCAGTGATTGAGGGAGAAGGGCCCCTCCTTGTGGAGAATCAACACCAGCACGCCATCTGGTGTCAGGACAAAGGTACTTTTTCCCCTGAAGCCTAGTCTTCTCTGGGCTGCTGTTTCCTTATTTGTCCTGCTCTTAGTTGCTTTTTCCTTTTCCTCAAAGTGCGCTCAGTGTACTACTTTTATAAAAATCCCCATTTCAGTGGCTCCGTTTAGAAAGCTCTCTTAAACATCCTAATAGAAAGAAGGGTGTGATCGGCCTGACCTACAATAAAGGAAGCTGTCCAAGTCAGCTTAGCCTGGTTCTTCAAATGCACGACACGGGCGGGAAGCGTGGGAATGTCATAGACAGGAAGATGTGTCGTCAAATGTAATAAAGGCTCCTGCCTTCACAATGTATGGCAATGAATGTACACTTTTAATTGTTTCAGGGACCCTAGATAGGTCATAGAAAACATATTGAAGCCAATGAATGTACATTTTGGAAAAGAACAAAGGTATCGATTTCAGAAAATTAGAGAACACAAGGCAGAGGAAAGCTCATCAGTGGAGCTGTGTGCTGTCGTCATTCTGCATCACCTGTTTTGGGAAGTCTGAGACTAGGGCACCCATGGTTCTAACTGAGCCACCCCTGAGCCTAGTGCAATGCAGAGGAAAGTATTCATTACGATGCTATTTTACAGCTAGAAAGACATTATAAAAAGGAAGGAAAATGGTCAGAAATGCCTTATGTTCAAATTTTCTTTACATTAAGAAGTAGTCTTGCCAGGTGTGGTGGTGCATGCCTGTAATCCCACCACTCAGGAGGTCGAGGCAGAGGGATCATTGTGAGTTTGAGGCCAGCCTGGCTACAAAGTGAGCTCAAGGCCAGCCTGAGCTGCATAGCAAGACTGTCTCAAAAAGACAAAAACAAAAAGTATCCTTATTTAGTTTCAAAATGTAAGTGTGAGCAACAGGAAGGCCGGACACCTCAGCTTCTTAAAGCATCCACTATCCTATAGCCTGAGACTGCTCTTCTGTAATCTTTGGAACCTGAGGACAACACCTCCTTAAACAAAGCCTCACCCACTGTTACTGCATCTAAGGTTCCCCTACTCACCCTGCTAGGCTATAAGATGAGGCTTCTAGACCAGCTGTAATCCAGGTCTCTACAGGGCTATACCCATCCATAGCTGAGTTTAGGCAAGCTCCTCAAGGACAGTATCCATTACAAGAAGCAAGTGGACAATTTGGAACTCCAGAGTTCATGTACCTTTTTCTCTCGGTGACCTAAAACAGATAGTTAGATCTTGGAAAATTCCTAGATGACCCTGATAAGTACATTGAGGTATTTAGAGGCCTCACTTGGACCTATGAGCTATATTGGCAAGACATAATGTTACTTTTGAATGAAATATTCACTTCTAATGAGAGGGAGGCAGCATTACAGGCTGTTAGTGCATTTGGAGTCTGATTCACCGGGCCTAAAGAACTCAGTGACTACATTCATCTGCTATTGCTGTCAGAAACCAGGTCACCTGCAGAGGGACTGCCCCAAGAAGCACCCTGGGCCATGTTCTGACTGAAAAGGTGAATTCTGGGGTTCAGACCGCCCCCCCAAAGAGAAGGATCCAGAGTTCAGACCTATCCTTTGAATTGGTCCAGCAAAAATGAAGAGCCCCGGGGCACTCTCTGCCCCTTCCCTCTCTCTGGACTGTCATCTCCACAGAGGAGGCTGGGGAATCTTGACTTTAGAAGTAAAACAAACCAGCCAGTTGCTGACCACAGGTACATGCCTCTCAGTCCTTCTTTACAATCCTGGCCTTCCTTCCAGCTGTGATACCTCGGAGAAAGGAGACACTGGAGAGGAGCTAATTCACTATTTTGATGACATTTAGGCTGTCAATGGGATGTTTTTCATTTTATACATCCCTTTTTCATAATGCCTGGAAGTCCAGGCCCTCTATTTGGGAGAGCTATTTTATCTAATTTAAATACTGTAATACGTATGAACCCAGGTCAGGTAAACTGTCTTCCCCTCATGAAGATGGAAATTTATGCTGAAGTATGGGGAACTAAGGGCAAAATCAGTAAGGCAATAACAGCTGCTCCAGGACAGATACATCTCAGAGATGCTACTATCTTTCCTAACTAGAGAAACTGTCCTTTAAGCGATAACAAAGCATTCCTACCTATATTAGATAACCTACGGGCAGAAGGCTTCCTTGAGATCTGTAACAGCCCATGCCATACTTCAATCTTGAGAATTCAAAAGACTAGTGGGGAATGGAGATTAGTACAGGCACTTACACTGGTAAATGAGGCAGTAGTGCCAATTCTTCCAGTTTTTTTTCTGTTTTAGATTTTAAAAATGCTTTCTTTTATATTCCTTTCCATACAGATTCCCAGTTTCTTCTTGATTTTCAAAATCCTCAAGACCGTGCCTCTCAATTCACATGGACAGTGCTTCCCCAAGGGTTCAAGGATAGTCCACATCTATCTGGGCAAGTAGATCCCCATGACTTGCATACTTTGAGATTTCCTGGGTAACAGTCTTACAGTATGTAGATGACATTCTTTTATGTGCCCCCTCAGAAGAGCTCTATAGCCAAGGCACCTGTGCTTTGCTAAATTTTCTAGCAGACAGAGGTTATAAGGTCTCTAAATCTAAAGCACAACTTTGATGTCTTGAGGTAAAATATTTAGGCCCCATCATATCCAGTGGAACCCAAAGGTTCAGGAAAGACAAAATTAAACCAATTGTTTCCTTCCCATAGCCCAAGACCCCAAAACAGCTAAAGGGATTCCTAGGAATCACAGGCTTTTGTTGCCTTTGGATACCAGGACATGAGGAAATTGTAAGACCCCTCTATCAACTTATAAAAGTAGCCGAAAATGCAGATACCCATATTTTAACCTGGGAAGCTAATTCCCAAACTGCGTTCCAGAGCTTAAACAAGTGTTCCTAAATGCGCCAGCTGTAAGGCTACACATAGGACACCATTTCAATTTATACATCGATGAAAGGTGAGGTAGGGCTTTGGCTGTGTTACACAGGATTGTAGAGCCACTCAGCAGCCTATAGGGTATCTGAGTCATGAATTAGACCTTGTAGCAAAGGGATGGCCTGCTTGTCTTACAGCTATGCCAGCTGTAGCTATTTTAGTGCCAGAGGCATCGAAGATGACTTTAGGTCAAGGTCTCACTGTATATACACCTCAAAAGGTGGCAGGACTTCTTTCTTCCAAAGGGAGCCTCTGGCTATCAGACAGCTGACTTCTTGAATACCGGGCTATCTTGGTTACTTTTTCTCATTGCTGAGACAAAATACCCAATGCCCAAAAGGAAAGAAGGAAAGGTTTATTTAGCTCACAGTTTGTGGAGGTTTCAGTCCATACTTGGCTGGTTCTGAGGCAGCGTGGCACATGGCAGAGGGCAAACGTTCATGGCAGCAAAACACAGCAAAACAACCAGAAAAAGGGAGGAATGGCAGGCAAGCAGCCTCCTTCTCTCCCTTACATTGTAAACAGGCTAACCCCACCCAGGGGGCTTGTAGCACTCACATAATCTCCATGCCCTCCTCTTCCACAGGCTCAGGATGTGTACAAAGTAAGAACCCTGGCTTCCTGCTAAGCCCCTCAGCCAAACCTCTGGACTTCCCAAGTTGACACAATGTATCAACCATAACACAGGCTGTACTTCTGGAAGGACCAGCCATTCAGATAAAGACATACTCTTCCTTAAACCTTGCCACCTTTTTGCCAGACACAGATGAAATTGAGACTGAAAGACATGACTGCAAACAGGTAATTCTCCATACATATGCAGCTAGAGAAGACTTATTAGATACATCCCTTACTCGCTCTGATTTGACCCTTTTCTGTGATGGCAACTGCCTCCTGGGAAATGGGACAAGGAAGGTAAGATATGCAGTGATAACTGTATATCAGACTCTTGAAGGCTGGGCATGTTGGCCCACACATGTAACCCCAGCACTCCAGAGGCTAAAGCAGGAGGATTGTTGCCAGTTCGAGGCCAGCCTGGGCCTCAATGTGAGGTCAAGGCCAGCCTGAACTGAATAGTGAGACCCTGTCTCAAAAAGACAGAAAAAAAAACCCAAAAACAAAAACAAAAAAACCCATAAAGATCTGCTGATGTTAGGAGGCCAGGGATATAACTCAGTGGCATAAGTGCTTGCCTGGTAAGCCTGAGGCCCTGAGTTCAATTCCTGATACAAAAACAAAGACCCTTGAATGTTCTTCCCTTACACCTGGAACTAGTTCTCAGCTAGCAGAGCTCATAGCTCTGACAAGGGTCCAACAACTTAGCAAAGGAGAAAACGTCAATATTTATACTGACTCAAGATATGCTTTCCTAATAGTACATGCCCATGGTGCCATATGGAAAGAGATAAATTATCTAACAGCCAATGGATCTTCCAAAAGTATGATAAAGAGATAGATATTCTTTTAGTACCTATTTATATACCTCCCAAAGTGGCAGCAATTCACTGTAGAGGGCACCAAGAGGGAACTGATGAAGTTTCTCAAGGTAATCAACTAGCTGATACCACTCGAGGGCACCCCCTTCAGGCTTTCCTCGTCTGGGAAGGGGCCCTTGATCATACTCAACCCAAATATTCCCAGCCAGAAATTGAGCTATCTCTCTCCCATGGGTGTTAGTTCCTTCCATCTGGACGGTTACAATCAAATGATGGTAAATTGTTTCTTCCTGGTACTAATCAGTGGAAATTTATGAATTCTTTGTACCAAACCTTTTATTTGAGGATAGACAAGACCCAACAAATGGCCTCTAAGTTATACATAGGAAAAGACTTAAGACTTTCATAAAACACTTAAGATTCCCGTTCAGGAAAAAAAAAAAACAATCTTCCGATCAGTGGTGTTACTATTAGCACTTGTACTAACCACTTCACCTCCTAGAGGAGGGTGCAGTTCCTTCCTAAGGTGGGTGCAGGCATATGTAAAATCTTTACAACAAATCTCTTGCTGGATAGGTGGTCTACTCCCCTTGTCATGTCCATCAGGACTTCCTTGGTGGGTATCCCCACTGCAAGGAGATTATTGGAATAAATTAAAAGACTATATTCATGAGATACAAAAGAGTTCAGTAGTTCATAGCTCACCACATAATGACAAATAGCCAAGTGGCCTATAAATTATACTCTTAATGATCCTGGATATCATCACATTTTTTCCCACGCCCCTGAAGTCTCTATGAGCACTCGTGAGGTTCCTATTGAATGGAAGTAGGGGCCCTACCCTGAGGACCAACAACCATAGATATCAAGATGGCTATTTTCAAATATGGGATGATTGTATATAGTGAATCCCCACTGCAGGCCATCTCAGTAAAGGCCCCTTACATTGGGCACAAAAATATCATTCCTATTCTCACTGGCCTAACTCCACTAAGTACCTGGGATGGAAACCCCCTGAACAGTGCATACACACATTAACTTTACAGCTAAAGACTGGTTTGCAACAGATTGGTTTCCTCATCCTTGAATTAAAAGCGAGCCCCCAGTGACACTCATTGGTCTTGTGGGATCAGTTTCTGGCCCTGGCTAACCCTCTGCATGGATAGGAAGGTGCACATTAGGATTTGCATGCTTACAAGGCAGGAGTTTCAAAACTTGACAAACCTACAAATTTACCAGGCCTGCAACATCTATGGTCCAGAAGTGTGTTTCAGTGGTATGATCACTTGGCCTTTATCCCTTCCTTGGGGTTAGAAGATGCCATGCAACACTTCAAGACCTTAACCAACTATACTCAGCGGCCCTTGATTGACACTGCAGCTGGTCTCTCTTCTAAATGAAGTAAAATTGAGACAGGCCATCCTCCAAAATCAGATGGCATTAGATATTCTAACAGCAGCACAGAGCGGTACTTGTGCAATTAACTGAATGTTGTTTGTGCATGCCTGATCCCTCTGCTAATGTCTCAATAGCTGTTCAAGATATAGGCAACAAATCAATGATATGTCAGATTCTGAACATCCTGTACTGTATCCTCTTTGTGGGAGGTCATTACCGGCTCCTCTTGGTGGGGAGCTTTGTTGACTTTGTTCATAACAATCTTGCTGATATTATTTGGCCCGTGCATACTTGTTTCTTTGGCTTTGTCTCCTGCAGATTAGAGCTTTACGCCTACCCAGGATGAAAATGCCTGGTGTCTACCAAGTGCATTTAGAGAGACCCTCTGGAGAGTATCCCTGACTGCCAATCAACAACTACGACCCCCTACAGCCTGAAGAAGTCAGAGCAGTCATCATCCTTTACTCCCTCATGGCAGTCTGTGTTACTTCTTTAGAGGGGGGAATGTTATAGGCAGATGAGTTAGATAGAAATATTATAGTGAGACAGGGCCAGGCCCTCAAAAGAGCCAATATGGAAAAGAAGATACCTTGTAAATGGAAACATACTTGCTGAGGGCCAGACCTCAAGAGAAAAGATTAAACAGATGCACTCACATACCTCCCTAGGGATGGACATCAGGGATTGCTATTGCAAATAGGCAGCGATCACCTTGAGAAAACCAGCCCCTCACAGGAAAAGCCTGGTCTATATGCAAGCCCACTTGCTATGTGATTTGCTTCCCCATTTGATCCCAATTTAATCAATTTTACCTAAACAACTCTCACTGGCTGACCTCAGTTCTGGCCCACCTCATGCCCACCCTATGACTTCCCATTCCATCCCTACCTTGGACCTCTCTCACCTCATGGCTTTGCTCTATAAAATCCGTGGGAAAGACAGGGTCCTGGGCAGCCCACTCGGGCCCCCTTCTGTCCCTCTCTGACGGAAGCTCTCTTTCCCTCAACAAATTCTACTCTTAACCTCCATTGTTCCTAAAATTCATTCTTCCGTTGTAGAGAACAGGAACTCATCCCAGATATCAATCAGGTTGGGAGATATTTTCCCCTAAATCACTAGGACTTTGAACCAGTAGCGAACTATTTCCCCTATGAAAAATGCTGTTTCTTCTCTATGAGTGAGCTGTGGCTGTGAAATTCTAAGCTCCCTAGTTTGGAGAAATTTAACCTATAAATAGCTAGTTTTTCTCCAAAACCTGTTACCTTTAGACACTATATGCTGAGGAGATGGGTTAGAGGACTGTGCTTGAAAGGTGGTTGTTTGGGCTGGGTGTGGTGGCTCAGCATTGTAATCTTAGCACACTGGAGGCTGAAGGAGGACAGCCAAGAGCTCCAGGCCACGCTACACTGCACAGATATAAACTGTACCCCAATAAAAAGAAAGAGGGAGTCATTTCAAACCCACCTGCGTCATAGGTGGCCTGGCTACCCACTTGGAATGCATCCGGGAAATAAGGAGCTATTTTCATTTATTTGGTTCCAGACCTCATTTCTCAATGTTGTGAGATTATGTTTCTGCTTATGCAGTAACATCATTGTGAGTAGAGGTCTCACCTAAGTCATTCGATGATAATTCTTTTCACTGTGAGGATGGAACCCAGGTTTGCTCCCAACACACTGCACACTTCAAGCTGGTAGAGATACTGCTGTGCCTGAGGGTGTCCAAGAAGGCATTCTGGGCTTCCAGTGTCACAGTGTGGATGGTATGCAGGGGAAGAGGACTGCCCCTGCGTGAGCAAAGGGAAAATTGGACAGATGATAAGGCAGGACCAAAGTTATAGGAAGGCCTCAGTGTCCATAAATAGGCAGGAAGATAGTAGATTGCCATACCTGGTTCTGGCCAGTTCCTTCGAGAACTTGCACAATTCCATCCCAAACACAGCTCCCATCCCATAAGGTTACCACTGTGTGTCAAGAGTGTCTCTGTGGATTCTTTGCAGCCCACAGTGAGAAGTCACAGAAATAACAGGTCTAGTCAGCTAAGGAATCTCAGCACTGAACTCTTGTTGAGCACTTCCACAGGAGGACCAAGGAAGAGCCCTCCTCCTCTGGCCCACCTGATTGGGTAGGTGTTATGGTTTGTGTTTGGATGTTCCCCCAAAGCCTCATGCAGTCATGTGTGTGGGCTTCTAGAGTTTATGATTGTCCATGGTCCAATGTTGGGATTATGGGTGTGAGAGCTGCACCTGCCCTGGGTGGGCAGCTTGCATACAATATAAGGGAGGGAAAGAGGCTTGCTCTTCCTGCTCCCACTCCTCCCTTTTTGCTCTTGCTTTTGCTGTTGTCCACAGCCATCAACTGTTGCCCTCTGCCATGTGCCACCCTGCCTTGGAGCCAGCTGAGTATAGACTGAAACCTCCACAAACTGTGAACTAAATAAACGTTTCTTTCCTTAACTTTGAGCATCAGATGATTTGTCTCGGCAGTGAGAGAAAAGTAGCCAAAACAGTAGGTCAGGCAGCCACCCTTATTGATACTTGGCTCCTGGTCCTGTCTCTTTCTTAGGATGTCAGTCTCACCTCGCAGGAGTAGCACTTGCATTTATGGGCTTTACTTCTGTCTTTTCAGAGCCACCCTGGATTTCTTAAAGGATTCAGTGCACCCTCCCTGGAAGGTCAGTCATGTGTATGCTCAGAAGCTGCCCAGGGGAATGTCCCATGGAAGGACCAATCCCTTGAACACAGAAAACATTATGAGGCCAGGACAGCCTAGGACAAATCAGAATGGATGAGGATTGCTGTTGGGAAAGTGGCAGTGGGCTTTATTGCTGAGATATTCACACAGTCTCTCAATCTACACATTTTCCTTCAATATGTTTCCACCAAGAGAAATACATTATTGTGGAAATGAAGAAACTACACATAAATGGCAACAAATTTCTGTGAAAGAGTGAAGATGACAGAAAAGCAAACAGTGCAACTCCCTCAGACAAGCTTCACACTGTATCCATTGTCATAAAAATATGTAAATTATGAAGATCACTGTAGCCAAGCATGAGGTTCATAGTGATTGCTGAAACACAGCCCCACATGGAACCACTTGATCACTTCCTGGAAATGAGTGTGGAATATAAAATGACTTTAGACTGGAATCAAAAACATATATATATTTCCATTTGAGGGCCATCACATTACTACATTAGCTCACTTCTGAATTGTTGACTGAACTGTGTACATAAGGTTGCTTTAAACAACCCATACATTTTAGATGTAAGACAGTGACAGGAAGAAAGAAAATCTAATAAATCTCACTAGCAATTTGCAGGTCGGCAGTGGGACCTAAGCTGGGATATTGGGGGTTGGCACAATTTCCAGGGAAAGGACTTTTTGTCTCTTAATGAAACTAGCCATGAATGAAAGCCCTGAGGTACCTTGGTGTGGACCCAGTACCTTCTCACAAGGTAGCTGTCTGTCCTGTGTTTCTTTTATTTCTTCCAAATAAAGAGTTTTCATTTTCCCTTGTAAATTTGCTATCTTTAAGCCATTATCACTGTAAATGTTATTTTTCATCATTGGCTACTGGGCATCTGTAGGGATTACAGACCCACATGTGACACAATCACGTCAAATTATAATTTTTTCCTTTTTTTACATTTCACTCATGGAACAGGCAAGAGTCTTTTTTTCTCTGTTTTCCAACAAAATAAAACAAATCTCTCCCAAGTTCCTGTTTTCTTTCCACAACTGAATCTTTATTATTGAGTCCTTGAGTTCACTTCGTACAGAATTAACAGTTTCAATATATTTCTCTCTGTAACAACTGGATGTTGCCTATTAATAATGTCATGTATTTTGCAAACTACTTAATAATCTTGATTCTTCAATTAGAGATTTCCTTAGGTGCTGCTAGAATTTTTAATTTCTATTCAGATTTTTAATCAGAATTAATGATATAAGTGTATCTGACATCAAATTAAAGAAATTCTCTTTCCAAATTAGGTGTACCTGACATCAAGTTAAAGAAATTCTTTTTCATGCTTCTGACTTGTCTGAGCACCTAATTCACTCCTGACAGAAGCTTTTTAACCTGGCCATAGCAGGTGCCACATGAAATTCCTGAAGACTAATTTGTGCACTGTCTCTGTGACTGATGGACAGCACTATGTGGTGGTTCTGAGCAAGATTTAAATGTTTAACACTGTAGACCAGGCATCTGATTCTTGGGTGGACACCATCCTGGAGATAAAATAGTTCTCCTAATTTAACATAATGACTTACTTGGAGAAGCACTTGGTGGATTTCCAAGGCCCTTCATCAGCCCTTGCTTTGATAACTAAATAACGAAATAAGCCCCTAGTATCTTGAATTCTGAGAGGGTTTTTATGCACCCAGAGCCCAAAGTTTGAACCACTGAGTGCTTTTATTTAAGTGTTTGCAGTCCATGCCTTCAGGAGGTTGCAGGCCTGATCAGTCTGCACTAACTAGGGGATGATATCAATGTAATATGTGACACCTTCCATGGTACACACGTACTTACTTGGTCTTTATATTAATTAAATTCTGTGTTAATGCCAGTTGGATTCCTGAATGTTTTATGCTTACACAAAGAGATGGTAGATGGATTTTTGTTATTCTACACTTGTGTTACTGAGCTTTCTGTCACTATGACAAAATACTTGAAAAAATCAGATACTGAAACTGGAATATTTTATGGAGATCCATTTTGTCCCATCCATACTGAATCTCAAAGCATGGTGGGAATATGAGACATAGCACAGGGCTCAGCTCACACTGATCAAGAAGCAGAGTGAGAGATGAGGGGACTACGTCTAAGGAAGCATCCAAGGACGCAAGACGTGTGTGTGAGTGTGCATGTGTGTGTATGTGTGTGTGTGTGAGAGTGTGTGTGTGTGTGCATGAGTGTGTGTGAGTGTGTGTGTGAGTGTGCATGTGTATGTGTGTGTATGTGTGTGTGTGTGTGTGTGTATGAGAGTAGCACTTCTACAGCCCCACCAGGATTCCCCTCCCCATTCCTTCTCTACACAGCTCTTGGCCTGCATCGTGGTGCAGCTTAGCCCCTCAGTGCCCCTAAACCTCAGCTCCATTCTGTCTCCTTATGGTTGATTGTGTCTTCATGCACACTGGTTTCTCTCCCTGTGTCTCTCACACAGTAATGCGTAGGAGGGCCCTCAGAGTCACAGAGTGTAGCTGCAGCAGAACTGGCTCTTGGACTGGTCTCTGGAGTTGAATGTGTTGCACTAAATTAAAAGTCTGCTGTAAGCTCGCCCTCCAGAACCTGTGTACCCAAGTCATTCCAAATCTAGAAATTTCCTCAAGAGTAACAAGTAGGCGACAGTGCATGCTGATAACTGAAAATGTTACATGAAAAGCTAGAAAAACAGGCAGTGCTTACTGCCTGGAGACACTCTGCTGCTCTGCTTTCACACTGAAGGTCAAGACTCACCCACGGGACACTTGACACGACCTACATCAAGCTCAGATGACACTATGTCCAGCTTCAACCTGCTGTATACCCTCTCTATCACCTAGCTCCTCATGTTCTGAGGTAACCAGCAGGACTGGGGTGGTGGCATTCAGCAGAGGCCGTTTTTCCCCTGTCAGGACCTCCCTGAGAAGGAAGTGGACACTGCAGAGGGTTCTAATCTGGCTTTGCTGACACTTTCCCTGTGTCCATTTTCTTTGGACAGTTGTTCCTGAGTTGGGACATGAGACTGACCGAGGGAAAAGTCACCTTTGTGTATCCTTAGTGCTGCTTAGGCTCTAGCTTTCCTGCCTCAAGCACAGTGTTCTCAAGGCCTTTCTTCATGGTCCTACAGTCCCTTCAATGGAGAAACTAGAGAGGAGATGGACAGTGGCTGAGGCCTTTAGATTCTAGGCTGGAGTCCTACTGCCTGCATTTGGGGGGCTTGAGACTCATCATCCATCTGTGGAAAAAGAAACTTGTCTGGCCCAGATACCTGCTGGTGATGCCTCAGGAAAATCAGGAGGCTTGCAGATGAATGACACCCACATTCCTGTAGACTGTCACTCTCAGGGCCATCTGAAGAAGGTGAAAGGTGAAGAAATAATTAATGGCAATAAAACAAAACAATCGCCCAGGACAAACAGTTGAAAAATCTGTGAAGAAAAGGAAAATATGATTATTAAAGTGTAGTACATTGTCTTAAATAAATATTATATGTTCTTTTACCTATACGTACAATGGCAGCAGAGAGGGAGAGGGAGAGATAGAGAGACACAGATCAGAAACAGAGACAGAAAGGGAGAGAGACAGGGACCCAGAAATAGAAATAGAGAGAGATGGGGGAATATCACCACTGAGTTTCATAAAGCACTAATTTCTAAATTACACAACAGGAGGATTACACATGCTGCTAAAATCTTCAAATTTATAGTTTCCTTTGAAACATATGCAAGTACTTTTACCTTTCTAGTACAAATGTACATGTAGAAGTCAAAAATTATATAATTAAGGCTTTAGACAAACCTCTTCACTTAGAACTTGGATATTTCATAAGGAATTTGCTGTTTATGTATTGTAGTATCTCTTCAGGTCCTATGATGCGAAGTCAGAGGAAAGGCCAGAGGCTAAGAAGACCTCAGCTTCCTTCTCTGCGCCTGTGCTTACTCTCTGCCACATGCTCACTGGACCCTTATCAGCAGAAATCGGTCTCCTAAATGTCTCTCCTGTGAACTCATAATCTAAATAAAAGAAAACCAGAGGCAGGCTGTCCCTGCTTGTCCCTCAGCCAGGGCGAGCTCGTCCCCCAGGGTTTCTGACACTCTCAGGATGGGGTTTGCTCACTGGGCCTTTAACAGTAATACACAGCTGTTTCTCCATCCTGCATGCTGCTGATCTGCAGATACACTGTGCTGACAGAGGTGTCCAGGGAAAAGACAAATCGTCCTGTGAAGCCTTCAACATAGTTGGCTTTGCAGTTTGGGTGTTGATCCAGCCCATACCCTGCAGGCCTCTCCCTGGCACCTGCTTCACCCAGATTATAGCATGGTCAGTGATGGTGTACCTCGAGGCTTTGCAGGAGACCTTCACTCACTCCCCACACCTCTTCAGCTCAGGCCCAGACTGTACCAGCTGGACTTGCGAGTGTACACCTGTGGAGAGGATACAAGAGTGTTGGGCACAGTGGGGCTGGCTGAGTTACCTCTGCAGCCCGGGGTGCTGGGTCCTTACCTGGGGCAGCCACGAGCAGGAATCAGAGTCTGCATGCCCACTCCATGCTGCGTGGGGTTTGAACTCAGTGATTCTGGGAAACAGATGGGGTGAGGCCCTTGCTGCCTGAGTTTGGGGAGCCTCAGCTTTCTACTCTATAACCCCCAGAGATTTGCATATCACTTGGGCTCCTCCACCCCCATGGAACTAGAGCAGGGTAAATATCCTGAGGTCCTAGGAGACCCTGCTCAGGAGGCTCAGCCTGTGTCCTGGAGTGTCTGGTGACCTAGTCCTCCCTGTGAATGGCAGGTCTATGCCCAGGGATCTACACTGGGCAGCACCTGCACACTGATGTCTGCACTCATGCCCACCCCTCCAGGTGTTCTCTGCTGCCTCCACAACATCATACCAGAAACAGGCAGCAGTTCCTTCTCCAGATCTAAAGTTCCCCACTCACCAGGCCTCTGTGTGTGACCAGGTGATTTGACCCCATGCTGACCACTATACACAGCTTCCCGCTCACCACTGGGCAGACTCTGGTGCCAGTGTCCCAGAAGTGGGCTTTGTTTCCTACCTTCTTAGGGTGTCTTACACATGTGTGCCATTTCTTTTGGAGGGTTTTTGCTTAATTGGGTAGAAATAAGGTGTATTTAATAATTAACATTAGCAAAGTTGTTTCATTTAGTTCCCTCACATCAATTTACATGTTAAAAACAACTAAGTCAAGTTTTCAAATTTATAATAAAAATTATGTGTATATATACATGTTTACAACTTCCAATACAATATGAAATCTGTACTTACTGTTTGTCCTATGGTATCACAATATCCTTACACAAATGCTAGAAAATGTGGCACTCCTAGCTGAACAATTTTGTGCAGATTCCCACAAGAGGTAACTTGGAAGTCCCATGAAAAATCTCAGCATTTCTTCATAAAGTAAAAGTGCCCTTATTTACAGGAAGAATGTGATGAGGCTGCAGAAGACTATGAGGCCATTTCTCTCCTTGTCTCCCGTGTTACACACTATTACACCAGCGCCTGTGAGTGGGCGTGTTGACCATGGATTTCTCCTTCCTGTTCAGCAGTTTCTACCACGTGCAATCATTTAAGCCGTGGAGAGCAGTTGTGATTTCATGGCTCAGTTTGTGATCGTTACCACTGACCTCCTACCCCAAGACCATCCACATGAAGGAGGTGCTTCCCCTCAGTGTCTCTGGCTTGTTGGCAAAGGTGATTTACAGTGGCCTCTAGTGCAGTGGTCATGTGTGGCAAGCAACACTGTGGTTCCACATTCCAGGGACTCTACACGAGCACAGTGGTGAGTCCATAGGAATGTTGAGACAGATAGGGATAGGCATCACTCAGGGCATCTGAAATAAATCTCCAGAGTTCCAGTGTCAGCCCCAGCCTGTGAAGAGTAGCGCACTCAACACCTTAGTGAAAATGTGCCGCACTCTGAAAAAAATGTGGACAAAAGAGAGAACTGAATTCAGAGAGCAGCACACCAGTCTGAGCCACAGGAATAAGTGCATCTGGGGACACAGCTGGGATGATCCGGTCACCAAGTCACTTTATATAGTGTGGCTGTGAGGTGTGTCCAAGGCCATGTGTTAAAGGTTTGGTCCCTAGTGTGGAAGTGCAGGGGTTGTGGATCTTCAGGAGCCCAGGCCCTCAGGCACTAATAAAAAGAAAGAAAACTACATTTAGATATATTTTTAAAAAACTATTTGTGCCACTTTCACTTTACAAGAAATATTTGAAAGTCATGAAGATACTGTAAAAACCCTCAGCAGCAACCAGCCCTAAGCTCACCCTCTATGTTGGACTTCCTGTCGCCCTCTGCTGGCCACTAGCACTCCTTGCATTACAGTTTTCCTGCCCTGCGGGTGGCTTTCCCTGGGATCACTTGAAATGCAGACCACAGGCCCTTGGGCGCAGGAACACCTGTCTGTCTCTCTGGGGGCCTCACTGCTAAGAACACTTGATTCATATTGTCTCCCTGGAGATGTTCACAATATACAATGGTTGCTGCTGTATAGGCCACATCAGTCCATGCAGCAGTTTCCTGAGTGAGGTCGTCCCTGACATGAAACTTTCTGAAACTGAGAGGGGTGTGTAGCGGGCCCAGGTGACACTAAGCAGTGTGAGGGAACAACCAGTGTGTCCTCCACTGCATAAGGCGTGACTTTGTCTGGACACCTGGGGCCTGGAGGTAACTGAGAGTCACATATTCGAGGGTTCATCTCTGATGTTCAGTTCCTGAAACCTGAGTCATACATCATGGAGAGAGGAACACAGGAACAGCGGAGGAGACAGGGGTCATGGGTGTGTGGAGAGCGACAAGGGTTGCTGAAGACCCACCTCAGAAGACAGGGCACAATGACAGTTTGCGTTGCTGCCCTGCTTTCTGGATGAGCCCAGCCCTGCCCAGCTGCATGGTTGGAAAGGAGGGGCTCACAACAGGAAGTCATCACACGAGGAGTTCCCATGCCATGGACCAGGCCATATCCCTGGCCTAACAGAGCGTTCCAGGGAGTTTCTCTGGATCATATTCTGTGTCTACTGCCATGGACCTGTCACCAGGCCTACACTGATGCAGCATCACTGGGCCTGACCTCACAGCCCGTGGCCAGGGGCTCCCATGGACTCTCTTCAGGCTTTCCAACCATCTCTGACTGAGCTGACTGAGAAAGAGGTGTGTGCCCTGCAGTCAGTCTCTAAGTACTCAAAATAGTGACTCCTTCAAATGTGCAGAACCCAAAGATCATGGAGAACTGGGGAAAGGGGAGCCCACCAAGAAGAAAACAACTTCCAGCACCCCACTCCCACGGGGAGATTTACTAAGTACCTGGCAAGAACAAATCTGAGCAATGCCCTCCAAGAAGCCCAGTGTGCTTAGAGAACAAAATCATGAATGTAATACATGAATATAATGAAAAGTTTAAAAAAGTAAAATAACCATAAAATGTAACAAACAGCTGTGTTGTATCTGAAGGACACAATCACTGAACTAACATTTCCTGTGAGATCCTCCACAGTTTATTTAGTCAAGGACAGAATAAATCATTGAAATTGAAGCCAGGGGATATTACATTACTTACTGCAGCAGCAGCAGCAACAACAGCAAAAATCATAAGAAAATCTTCATTAACATTTATAGGAATCAACTATGCAAAAGAAAAGCTAATTGTAAGGTTAATACATGTCTAATTTAGAATACTCTGTGTGAGAATAGAAAGTGCAAGCCCCTTGAGCTATAGATAAAATTTAAAGATATAGTTGGTAAAATTATTATAAATAAACATAGAGCTGGGGATGTAGCTCAGCAGCACAGAGCCTACTGTGCAAGCATAAGGTCCTGAGTTTGATTCCCAGTACTAAAACAAAACAAAACAAAGCAAAAATAAATACAGATAGATATTAATTATTAATGAACAAATTAAAAGTGGTTATTAATATATTATATTATTATATATTATTAATATAATCAAACGGGTGAATGTACAGAAATTTGTGTCACCTAAATTGAGTTGTTAGAATCATAAATGAAGCTTTTCTGTCTGATAAACGAGAATCTAAGAACGGTAATGTGTTTCAAGTAAATTCATGGCAACTACAGAGATAAACATCCTTTAATAGATTCACAAAAGATAGAGAAAATGTAACAATAGTCCTCCATAAAGAAAAATCAAATTACAAATGGAGAAGAGAAGAAGAGAGGAACTGTAAATTATCAGGAAAAAACAAAAGGGTAAGAGTGGTTCCTTACCTCTCAATAGCTCCTTTAAATATATATTGATTAACTACATAGAGTGGTGAAATCCATTAAAAATAGTAAGATGCAGATCTATGATTCTTACAGAAGACCTCTGTAAGCCATAAGAACACACATATCTGCTCAGCTTTTAGTTCCACTGGGAGACTTTGAGTGCGGCCGCTCAAGGACAGTGGAGCTGCTGAGAGAGACGAGGCTTCTCTAACTCGTGTGTTCTTTGCTAGAAACAACTCAGAGCTTCTCACACACAAGAACTCCAGAGCGCAGTATGGTAATGTTCTCAGTTCCCATCATCAACACCAAATTCAAAGCAAAAATTCAAAACTGTGAAAGGTGGGGCAACTTCAGGTATGGAAAGATTTATGAGTGTTGTCCACCTCAGTTGAGAATGTGTTCACCACAAGACCTAAAAGACCTTTCCGGACTGTGCATGACAAAGACATTTGCAAGGTCAGTATCAGTTTGTGTTCTTGTGTGTGAAACAATTTTACGAGTTATGCAAATCTCAAAGATGGATATGTGAGTAGTGAGGACGTATGGGACTGTTAGGACACTTTTTTATCAGCAGTCTGCAGCAACGGGTATTTCAGTTCTCATTTTACCTCTGCAAAGTTACAACAACCAAAGGAAGTCACAGCTCTTCCCTCCACATGCTCAACAAGTGAATAAAAAGGTTTGCGAATGATGAAAACTCCCCCGAGGCTCCTTCCTGCAACAAGGAACTCAGAGTTAGACTCATCTTAAAAATACAGTGAGGCTAAAAAAAAAAAAAAAAAAAAAAAAATACAGTGAGGCTGAGTGCTGTGTGCAAGATCTTAAACGTGAGGAAACCGGGGAAATAAACAAGAACCAGAGACTGTAAAAGCATCTCCTGCCCAGGGCCCCTGTGGACCTGTTCCTGGAGCTGAACAGTGCCTGGTGCATCTTGAGCGCCCCCTGGTGTTTAGAGCACGTGGCCGGTAGGTTTGTGTCTGGGCTCACACTGACGTCCCCTCACTGTGGTTCTCGCACAGTAATGCATGGCCGTATCCTCGGTCTTCAGGCTGCTCAGTGTTAGTGAAACTTGGCTCTTGGAGGTGTCCCTGCTGATGCTCATTGGAGATTTTAGGCTGTGTTATAATCTGTGCTTCCACCACTCCATATGATACCCATCCACTCCTGCCCCTTTCCTGGTGCCTGACGGATCCAACTGACAGGATTGCCAGTTAAAGAGAATCCAGAGACTGTGCAGGTCAGGGACAGGGTTTGTGAAGGCTTCACCAAGCCAGGTCCTGACCCCTGCAGCTGCACCTGGGACAGCACACCTGGGGACAAGAAGCATCAGCATCTGTCAAACACACCAGACACCCCATGCCCAGATCTCCTCCTGAAACCCCGAGACACTTACAGCATGGACCTGCCACCAGGCCGAGAAGCAGCACCAGGACATCCATGCTCTGATGAAGGCTCCTGTGGGAGGAGACTGGGGCCGCTCAGCCAGAGCTGGGCTTTGAGCCTGAGACTGGGGACTGCTTTGCATGGGGGAGGCCTCTGCAGATATAAATTGGCCTGGGCTGTAGAGAGGGCTTTACCGTCTGACTAGGGAAACCAGACACGAAAGAATCCCCCACAGGGACTTTTCCCTACATCATGACTCTGCATCTACTTCCAGAGAAAGAGGAATCTGGGTGGGGCAGAGGGTGAGGACCGTGGGCCCAGGGCCTGGCAGAATGTTTAACAATAAGGTGTAGGAGGAAGACAGCAGGATCTGATAGCCTCAGTGCATTTGCATTCGCTCTGTCTGTCAATTCCAATGCATGGTCTCGGATGGAGTGGGGCATGCAGCCTGAGGCTCTTGCTAGAGTAGGAAAAGGCAAGCTGAGGAGAAGAGCGGTGCTCCTGAGGCACTGCGTGTCTGCTCCTCTACAATTCTTCCTTCACTTTGTCTTCTCATCCTCAGGTGAGGTGCTCCTCAGTCAGCTGGGATCTCTCGCATCCAAGTTCTCTCAAACAGTCTGGATTTCAGGGGCTTCTGGTCATTTTTAGTCTGGGTCAGTCTGTCCTGGGCATATCAATTCAAGACACAATATAGTGAGAGGGTTGGACAAAAGTCCATCACAACAGAGGACCATCTGATCCTCTCTACCCTGACCCTGGAGGCTCCCATACAGGGGTCATTGTAACATGATACAAGTCTATGGTGTCAGTGAAGGATAATCACCTCCCATTCCCCATTGGCTCTGCCTGAACCCTGCGGAAGGGAAGATGAAATGTAGGGAAATGCTCATAGATCAATGGCACACAGTGCTGAGGCCTCCCAGCCTGGGCCACCCCACCTGTCTTACCTGCACGCCCCCTGTGCTGAGCCTAGGGCAGCCCTGCCTTGCACCGCTGCAGGTCCTGCTGAGGTTACCCCTGCATGGCCCTGTGCCCAGCCCCGGGAACTGCCTTGGTCCAAGGGCCCCACAAGGCTGGACAGTTGCCCTCTCTTCAGACATGTTCTGTGATACGGATCTTGAGAAGAAGAAGACATACTGCAGATAATATTGACTAATTAAGTAGTGTTTGATCTACGTTTCCATGGAAGATATTTATTTAGAATGAAAAATGCCTGAAATAATAGCCACACTTATGCTGAGTTTTTCCTTCAGTGTGACTCACATGAAGAAAATAGTCTAAGAAATGCAAGTTATTCATAATATTATTTAGAGAAGTTCTCACTGGAGGAAGGAAATGACCCAGCTAACTGCATCAGCATGAGCATCTCAGTGGAAATTTA
>PVLD010025278.1:0-23988 GCA_004027595.1 Dinomys branickii | reverse complement strand
TGGAGCTCCTTCCCCCCTCACAAAACCTGTTGGGGTGCCTAAGTAGGTCTTCCCACCCGGGAGATCCCGCAGTCCTTAAAGCTGCTTTGATGTCTCTCGCTGGGCTGAGCTTCTTCCCGATTCAGGAAAAACCGGTTAGAGCGCGCACTTAACTCACCCTGTGATCGTGCAGACAGGAGTGCCGTTCAGATGTTTTTCCATGGATGGAGATTTTCCCCGACTCAGAAATCCCGCCGGCCGGTCACTGTTGCTCCAGTTCGCGCAGCACTGGCTGCGGGGGTGGGGTTATGGGCGGGATCCCGGAGCGCTGCCCAGTTTGGCGCAGTTTGTCCCAGTAGCGTGTTCTCTGTCGGGTTCAGGAGCTGAAGCCGTTCTTCTCTCTGCACTCGCTCTCTTGGCTAGTCGTCTTCTTCCCGGAAGTCCTAATTTCTGTCTCCATATTGCTATATTTCATTGTTTGGGTGGTAATCCTCTGGGAGGTTCTCTCTCTGCTGCCTACCCGGTCGCCATCTTCCCGGAAGTCTCGAGCCAGGGTTCTAAATCACTGAATTCTCCATGAGTCCTCAGGGCTCTTTCCCCAAGCCCCCTAAAACCTGATTCTGAGGTTTGTGTATGTGGTAGAGTTCATTTCAAGGTTTGGCAAGAGCCACAGGAGCAGAGAGCTGGGACAGCTTGGGGACATCAACTGCTCTTCCTGCCAACAGGTGGCCCTGCTGCGGGCCCAGCTGGCCTTGGAGCGGAAGCAGAGGCAAGACTACATCGCCCGCTCAGTGCAGACCAGCCGGGAGTTGGCAGGCCTGCACCACAGCCTGTCCCACTCCCTTCTCACAGTGGCCCAGGCCCCTGAGGCTACTGTTCTGGAGGCTGAGACCCGAAAACTGGATGAGTCCCTGACTCAAAGTCTGACGTCCCCAGGACCAGTCCTGCTGCACCCCAGCCCCAGCACTACCCAAGCTACCCCCAGGTAGCACCCACAGCCACAGCAGGATGCAGACCAGCCTGCTGCCACGTGGAGGGATAGAGGAGGTCACGGTCCCTCCACACAGTGACAGCTTTGCCAAAGGAGAGGTCCAGACCGGTTAGCCCAGCTGGGCCCCAGGTCAGTGGCGTTCCCAGAAGAGGACAGAAACCTGCGCTGCGAGATGCTCCAGCCCCTGTGAGAACAAGGGCGTCACATCGCCAACCTCTAGAGTCACGCAGGGAACACCTCAACTGGCCAAGGGCACCCGCTGTCTCACTGCCTGATGAAAGCACCACAGTCCGTACCGGGCTGGGGGCTTCAGCAGTGCCAGCAGTGTGTGGTGTCCTCACCCAGGCTGTGAGCACTTGATGCAGTAAGTGCAGAGATCCAGGGCCCTCTTGTCAAGAGTTCATTGTCCCAGTTCTCCCTCATGTCCCCTCTTCAACAATAAACCCAGACTCTTTTTTCAGTCCTCTGCTGCTGTCTCTTGTTTTGTTGGGCTGCACATCAAGGGGATTAAGGAAGAATTTGTTGATTCCCATCAAGTGACATGAACTTACTACATGTCATGCTCTCTGATCAGAAGGTTTTATATACAAGACAAAGTTCCTGTCCACAGAAAGCCTGAAGTCCAGTCGATAAGAACAGATTAACAGGACCAGAGATATAGCTCAGCGCCTGCCTCAAAAGCATAAGGTCCTGAGTTGGATTTCTGGTACAAAAAGAGAAGACTAACAAGGTTGGTGCACACCTATAATCCTGGCATTTGGGAGGCTGAGGCAGGAGGATCACTGTAAATTTGAGGCTAGCCTGGGCTACAGAGTGAGTTCAAAGACCAGCCTGGAATACACAGTGAAATCCTGTCTCAAAAAGACAAGTCAGATGGGTCTGTATACTAACTAGTGCTGTGGCAATCCCAGGCCCTAAGGAAGGGAAGCATGAACTGTCCCTTGAAGGACAGGAGGAGTTGGGGGTGCTGCTGTTGAGAAGACTTGTCTGGCTGTGGCAGCGGGTGGGGGGTCAAGGTTGGGGCATAGATTATGGAGGTCTCTGGCTGTAACTCAGACATGAGAAATTACCAAGCGTTGTTGACTTAAACCAAGTTCTGAGCCCCCAAAACACCGAGTTCATCTTTGGTTCAGACAGAAGCCGCCTGGCGCTGGGGTCACATGGGTTGTCTGTTGAATGTCCTGAGTATATCAGCGGGGATTGCATGAAGCCAGTCCGGAGGGTGAGCAGTGACAGAACTGTCACTTTGGGGCTGGCCCCGGTGGATACAGTCTGGACTGAAGCCAGCTCCTAGGCCTAGGACCCTTGTTGCAACTTGAAAGCCTAAGAATAGATCCCTCTCCCTCTCATTGGAACGCAGTCCTCATGTGCCCAGTAAGCTCTATGCCACTGGGCTTCCCCCCCAGAACCCTGCCAGTGCTCTTACAGTGGGACTAGGGACCTGCTCCCGTTCTGTTCATGAGCTGCCCATGACTTGTGCTTCCAAGCTACAAACACACCAGTACGATCCAATGGCCTTTGCTCTGCTTCCCCACACAGGACTGCCAGCACCTTGAAGGCAGAAAAGCTGCTGGCACGAGTGTGGCTGCCAGAGGAGAAGCTGTGCTGTGGGCTGAAGGGGGTGAAGGCTGCACGATTACAGGCTTCAGGGCGAGAGCAAACTCAGCTTTACACCAAGAAGCCAAGAGCTGCCTGCCCCGGACCTGGGGCCCTTCCAGTCTTTCTGCCGGTGACACCAGTGCAGGCGACAGCAGGTTGGGAGGCTTCAGGGATACTAACAGTGGGTGGATGCTCTCATCCAGGCTGTGAACACTGGGTTCGTTGACTGCACGGAGGCTCAGCAGCCCGGTCATAAAGCCCAGAGTGGGTCTGGCTCATTCTGCAGAGACAGGAAAGCAAATCTGGAAGGGACTGGGGTCACAGCCCAGCACAGCTCCTCACCTCCTCCTGCCTCACCTGAGCACAGCACGGTGCCTATAGATGGGTAACCCACATTCCAAATACCAGAGATTACTCAGCTCCCACCACAGCGCAAGCCTGGCCTGGGCTGGTGTCAGGATCTGGCTGTGGCCTGGGGTCAAACGGAGAATTTAGGTTGTGGGTCCCGTAGTGGCTAGATTCCATTAGAGAAGACCCCACAGAGGATAGGGCGAAGGAGAGGCTGCGGCCCAGAGCTCAGGACTGAGTCACGGGCTCTGGAGACAGCATGGCTGTGGTCCATCAGGACAGGTTCCGCCTGAAGCGCTCATCCAGCACATCAGACACAGCCTCCTAATGGAAGCAGGCTGTGCAGGGGTGGCGCCTACTGTGTACACAGCCGCAGGTCTAGGGCCTACAGCGGGGCTACCAGGAGTGTCTGGGTGTGGGGCGGCAGCCCCTGGGAAAGAGGTCCTCTCCTCAGTTTGCGACTGGGACAGATGACATCTTGAGCTGTCCCACCACAAAACTTCATGTCCTGTGTCCTTGCAAACCACCCTGAAAAGTGGTGACAAAGGTGCTGTGGGCAGTGGAGGAAGACGCACAGGCTGCCTGCGCGCTCCAAGCAGTGAGCCCCTGTTTCGGAGCTTCAAAGACCCGGAGAGACCAGCAGGGATTTTTTAATGGTGCACCGTTCTGCCACTGGAAATGCTCAAAACTAGGCTGAGTCCCAAATTAAGGAGAGGTCCCATTTTATGCAATTTGTGACGTCAAGCAAGTAGAGATACAGAAGTGAAACAAAGGTGTTAGTCATCCTAGCAGCGAACCCTGTCTCAGCCTTGAAAGAAAACACATCTTAGGATGTTAGGATGCTGGGAAGCTTGCTTATAACCCCGTTGGTTAGCTTTATCAGCATCAGTACCACGTACTGCCCCTCTAAGGGAGGAGAGTCCCATGAGAGAGCTGCCTAAAGTGTCTCTTACCAATGAGGAAAGCACTGGACCTGGTGAGGAAACAGAGTCTGCACTCCTGAGGAAGGGCTGCCTAGGGAGTTGCTGCCTGAGCTGGAAAGGTTTTACAGAGCGGGAGAAAACCCAGGTCTCTCTCTGAGCTGGGCACAGGGATGCAGGCTCAGCTCTGCCCAGCACACTCAGAAAGCAGGCAGAGGAGGAGGATGACAGGAACAGAGGGACTCAGGGGCCCGCCACCCTGACATTGCCTCTGCCCGCCAGGACCTGGGTTTGCCACAGCCTGACGGAGGTGAGGACAAGAGGTGAGGCCTCCCCGGGTCACCCAACTCATTTCCACCAGGAGCCCAGTCGCATGAGAGACCTTGTTTTTCCCTTAGGCTTTTGCTGCCAGTGCCACCTGCACATTAGATGCCTTCAGAGGGCCTGAAGCTTGGCTCAGGCGGGGAGGCTTGAAGGTAAGATGTGGGCCTGGGCTCAGAGGAGAGATGTCTGCGAGGCTGTGCGCTATGTCCATCTGACAGTAAGTTGGTGTTCTTTACTTCCAGGCTGTAGCCCTTTATTTGGAGGCAAGGAAGGGACAAGAATTATTATTCAAAGTTGGCCCCTTTTTTTAAAAATCAGATTTTATTGGTATATTTTAGACATACATAATGTTCACGTGTATCATATAGAATTTGTGCCTGTACGTGACATACTTTGTTCCCCCTCCCCCTGCCCCCCCTGCAGTCCCTCCTCCCCTCCCCATCTATAAAAGCTTTGCTTCTGTGCGTTCCTCCTTTTCTCATTTCTGTTTTTACTTTTTCCCTCTTTCCTTTCCCCCTCCCCTCCTCCTTGTTCCCCTCCGCATGTGAACATTGTCTTCCTATTTCACAATACCGTTTTCCATTCTGGTCCTTATTTACACTTTTGGTTTCTCACACCAGAGAAACAATGCAGTGTTTACACATATGTGTCCAGTTTATTTCACTTCATCTTGTGTTTTTCAACTTTACACCATTTTCACTTCATCTTATGTTTTGCTAAGACCATCGTATGAGTAACATGGTAACACCTTTGCTGGAAAGACTCAGTAATAGAGTGCAGCCCTTTAATGCCACCGGGAATCCAGTGAGAGGAATACGCTAGTTTTATACAGAAGCAGAGTTGTCTCTGTCTGGTTCTCTTGAGGCCTGTTCCTCTCTGACACCCCGAGCTCCCTTTGGCTGCCAGTCTGTTGCTGGGGCCTCAGTGCAACCTCCCCCTCTCAGCTCTAGACAACAGCCTTCCCCTCATACTGCAGCTTAGAGTGACCTTGTTTTCATTTGGGAAATTTCGCCTGATGGCCTTGAGCAAATATTTATCATCCCAGTAATGAGACCGCCTCTTGAGCTGATCTGTCCCAGAACCAAACAAGGACCCCTGGGAGACAGGACAATACAAGAGGTGGCCCTGAGGCTGCAGGCTGGGTCCTGTCTTGTTCCACTGACACCTGCTACTCTTTCAGCAGACCCCACTCTGTGCCCGGGCTGTAGTTTTTCTCTTGGGACAGGGAGGATGGCAGAGCTCACCTTCACCTGGAGTGACGCCAGAGGCTGGAAAGAGAGTGTCCGTCAGCTGCTCCCAGTCACGTTGAGGAGGAGAATATTTCCCCAGGAGGTCAGAAAAGGACATTGCAGACATACGAAGAGGCGTGAGCCAGGCGTAGCAGCACACACCTGTAATCCCAGCACTCAGGAGGCTGAGGCAGGATGGCTGCGAGTTCAAGGCCAATCTAGGCTACGTTTGTAAGTTCAAGGCCAGTCTGAGCTACACAGAGAGACCCTGTCTCAAAAAACAAAACAAGCAAACAAAATTTACCAGTAATTTTTTTTTTAATAAAAGAGGCTCGAGGCAGCTGGTGTGATTGGAAAACAGCAAGAAGCCTGGCCTGAGAAGCTGGAAGAGAGATGAAGGGCCAGATCACATGGTGTCTTGAAAGCCAAGCTGAGAACCTTAAAGTCCCTGGGAAGTCAGAAGGTCTTAGTGGAAGAAGAATGAGTAGAAGATCTGTGAGTAGAAGATCTTTTACCTGGTCACAGGTGTGCAAGGCATACACTGCAGCCAGTAGCCCCAAGGGTGGATATGACCTCTGTTTTCCAGCCAACCTGAGGAGGAAAGAGGAGCCCACAGCCGCATTTCCTCCTTCTTTTCCTTTCCCTTGCTGGTGCTTCACCTGGTCTTTATTCTCCGCCAATGCACTGGGCCAACTGAAATCTAAAAAGGGACTGGGGTGGGGGAAATTCCAACCACTGACACTTATGTCAGTTACTTTTCTCTCCTTCCTGAGACAAAATACTTGACACTCAAAACCAAGGGAGGAAAGATTTATTTAGCTCAGTTTGTGGCCATTTCAGTCCATAATCAGCTGGCTCCAAGGCAGGGTGGCATGGCAGAGGGGCAACAGGTCAAGGGGGCAGAAGACAGCAAAGCAGCAAGAGCACAAGGGGAGAACAAGCCTCTCTCCCTCCCTTGTGTTGTATGCAGGCCACGCGCCCTAGTGCAGTCACACCAGCTCCCTGCTGCCCTGCACAGGAGGAGGATGTTCGCAAAGTGAGGACCCTGGCCCCCTGCTGAGTCGCTTAGTTAAACTTCTAAACCTCTCAGATTGGTGCAATGTGTCAACTGTTACAACACTGAAGCCCCCAAGCCTAGGTAAGTCTTGGGGTGCCCTAATATTTAGCGAAGATCTCTTTGGATCCCCCACTGTCATGTCCAACAAAGAAGTAGTTTTCACACAGAACTTGCACGACCCACCCCAAACCAGATGCATTCAGTGGGAGCGACTGCAGCTGGGTACCAGGGTCCTGAAGGCTGCTGGCAGCCTTGGTATGTAATGCTCCTTGTGATCATGTTCCCTACATCTGTCTCGAAGCTTTGGACAAGGCCCTGATTCATCTTGGCAAGGACACCAAGATAGGACTTCCGGGAAGATGGGACTCGTGGGACTTCTGATACCAGGATAGTCATTTGGAAGAGGACTTGGCCTGGCCTTCCTGCTTTAGTATCCGCCTCCTATGCTGTACTCCTGAGCACCATGTCTTGTCAATCCCAAAGCCAAGACCAGAGCCCACAGGGATCTTGAGTCTCCCACCACTGCACAGGTCTGGCAGCTGGACTTCATGTGGCCCAGGGGCCATCTGGGAGATGCATCCATCAGATGCTTACTCTTAACCTCCTTCTCTGACTGACTTCCTGAAGTCCCTCGACACAGGAAGGAATATAGGAGCTCAGCCCAGAATCTGGCTACCTGTAGAAGGTAGAACCTGGGCCATGAGGGAGAGATGGCTGGGGCCTGGGGCTGGGGCAGGGACTAGACAAAGAATGTGTACTGTGATGGTTTGGGTCTAGATGTCCCCCCAAAGCCTCACGTAGTTTTAGATGGGCCTTTTGTGGAGGCAGCTGAATCCAGAGTTTGTGATTGATTTGTAGTACAATGCTGATATTAAGGGTGGGTGATTGCTGGATCAGTCCACTGATTGGATTGACACCACTCTAATCTCAGCACTCTGGATAAAAGGGGCAGAAAGAGGCTTGTTTTGCCCTTTTGCTCTTGTTGCTTTTGCTGTCTTCTGTCACCGTGAACTGTTGCCCTCTGCCATGTGCCACTCTGCCCTGGGTCCAGCTGGTATGGACTGAAACCTCTACAAACTGTGAGCTAAGTAAACCTTTCCCCCTTTAACTTTGGGTGTTGGGTATTTTGTCTCAGCAACAAGAGAAAAGTAACTAAGACATGCACTGACTAGCCACAACATCAGAGTATCAAAGGCAGCTTGTGGCTCCTGCAGGAACTCAGCAACCCTATGGAAGAGGCTATCAAATCAGCCAGACCGGCCAGTTGTGTGGAGCAAGCTGGAGCACTTGTGCTCTTCAGGCAAGCAGCTGCACAGCCCGAGTCTCAGGAGGAGTGACAAGCCCTTGCATATATCCTGTTCATACTATGGAGATTGCTCTGGCTGCGCTCTGGCCCATCAGATACAATGAAAGTATGTAGAGAACTACTAGACGCTATTTCTCGTCTCTGGTCTGACGATGGTGTCCCTCCCAGGTAGTAGATTGGCTCTGACACCCAGCATGGGGAAAGAAGCAGGCCTTGGGTCATAGGTGTCATGGGGGCTTTGTCCCTTACTGAGGTGGCTTTTTCCCTCTCCCAGTCTTCCACATCACACCCCTCAATGTTTGCTTCTGGCCTCCCTTCCCACATGCTCTGCACTGACAACAGCTGCCAAGGCCTGTGTGGGAGGCTGAAAGGGAGGGTGATACTTTCCGAGTTCCGTGTCTTCTTCAAGGAGACTGATGCCCAATGAGCTCTTCCCCACCAGCCCAGCTGTGTCAAGAACCTCATCACAGAGGACACACTGTGACCCCCTCCATGCATGCTCACGAGTAAGGCCTCCTCCATTTTGGCCTGCAGACCAGAGCCCAGAAGACAAGGAAGACTGGGAAATAAAACATCAGGGGGACGCTGGGTATGGTGGTGCACACCTATAACCCCAGCACTTGGGAGGCTGAGGGAGGAGGATCCCTGCGAGTTTGAGGCCAGCCTGGGCTACAAAGTGAGCTCAAGACCAGCCTGAACTGCACAGTGAGACCCTGTCTCAAAAAGACAAACAAACAAACAAAAAGCATCAGGAGGGACATGTGACTTAAAGGAAAACAAGCTTTCCCAGCTGAAACTGCCCCCTCCCCAATGACTGTAATTCCTTTTTCTGTTGTAAGATTTGCAACTATGTGCCTGTAAACAGGGTTTATGATGTCCCCATACCTTCCAGGATTATAGATAGGGATAAGAACTGTGTTCCTACAAACATTATAAACAAAATTCTGTGCAATCCTAAAATTTATCTTTTTGTCCTGTTCCTACAAACTTGCTTGCCTGCCTATAAGTTCTGGGCCAAAGACCACTTGCTCAACCAAATGTATAAAACTAAAACCTTTCCTTTGTTCTAACACTCAGCACTTTGGATGCAAGTTCAGCGGAATCAATGTGCATCTAAAATCCTGGAAATAAGTTCTCCTTTTTCGCCATTGATCTCTCTGATCTCTTGGCTTCTGAAGTATTTCTGGCAACTACAAAGGGACCAAAGATGACAGATTTGCTGTCTCCTTTGCCTGCAGGCCCAAGAGGGCCAGAGCTTCAGGAGTCCTGAGACCTCTGGCATCAACGGGTGAAACTTGAGCTCAACGAGGGTATCAGCCCTCTAACACCCTGGAGACCTCTGCACCGTCAGTCAGGATGATTCTGAAACCACAGCGCGCTACATACAGGTCCAAGGGGGGAAAACCGCTCCATTAGGATGGAAGAGAGCCTGATCACTTCCCAGGGGGTAGAGGGTATACCTAGTAATCTGATGTAGATTGGGTCAAATGAAACCTGCAGCCCTAAATGGAATGCAAGGGAGGCCCAAAGCAAAAGCTGCTGTAACAGCTCACAGGATAGGCCGGCAATGAGAGGGCCTCCTAAGTGACTCTCAGACAGTGCGCGGGGCAGGCCGGGAGTGAGAGCGGCTCGGAAAGAGGTTACCGAATTGCTAGACTTGGAGGGAGTCCAATGAAACCTAGCCCCCAAATAGAAAACGTGGCTGTGGCTCGGGGCAAGAAAAGCTCAGAGAGAGGGTAGGAACTGTGGGAGGGGCCCATAGGACGGGCTAGAGAATCTGGCACCTGGATAAAAACTACTGGGAAAGAAGTGGTGAAATGTGTGAGTCTGAAGGGTGCAAATACATATGTAATCGTGTGTGAGAAAAGTGAAGTATGTGAGTCCCAGGTTGCCTGGGCTCAGCCAGGAAGTAGGGGAGGAAAATGGCCTAGTCAGTCTGAAAACAAAAGTAATTAAGAGAATGGTTTGTACTGCAGGGGCAAAGACGTTAAAAGATTGCTTAGCTTTAGTGTACCAGGATATACAATTGGGCACCTGCAGGTGTCTAAAAGCCAGAGCAATTCTAGTCTGGCACTGAATGCCCAAAATCCTATCAGACCTAGAGTGGTTTTACAGGAGAAATCAAATTACAAATTGTACCTAATTGGTAAATGTACTTTTGGTTTCCAGTTTGAGTTTAAAATATTTCTTATATAGCACAAATTCTTGAATTTACAGGGTTAACTTGCTCTTCTCCCTGATCTTTGTTGGTGTAAGATAACACTGATTCAAGATTACACAGCTGTCTGCTCAGTCAGTCAAATTAACAAAGTAACAATCTGAGAAAAAAAAGGGGGGACACTTTAAAAATCCAAACAGGGCCAGGGAAATAGCTCCGGAGCACAGCACCTGCCTAGCAAATGCAAGGGCCTGAGTTTGGTTCCTGATTAAAAAATAAATTCAAACAAGTTAGGCATGGTAGCACAAGCCTATAATCCCAGCACTTGGGAGGCTGAGGCAGGAGGATCTCTGCAAGTTTAAGGCCAGTCTTGGCTATAGAGTGAGTCCAAGGCCAACCTGAACTACATAGGGGAGACCTTGCAAAAAAAAAAAAAAAAATCCAAACAGCTGGGTGTGATGGTACATGCCTATAATTCCAGCACTTAGGAGGCTGAGGCAGGAGGATTGCCATGAGTTTGCAGCCAGCCTGGGCTACATAGTGAGACTGCCTCAAAAAAACAAAACAAAACAACAACAACACCAATCCAAGCAGCTGCAACCAAGTTTTTTGTGAAAGATTTATAATAATGAGAAAAAAATATTAAAAAGGCTATAAGAGATACACTTTTGATATGGGAGGATTTTATATGATGAAAGTTTTGTCCTGCTAGAAAGGTTAAAAAAAAGATACTGGCAAGACTGGAAAGCTTACATATGTTGAGGAAAGTTTATAGAAGTAGTTTATTGAAAAATATGTGTGATTACTTGTTGATTTGGTGGCACTCAAGTTGTTCCTTCTAAAAACTCCCACAGGAGCTTGGCGTGTTGGCCTATGCCTATAATCCCAGCACTCAGGAGGCTGAGGCAGGAGGATTGTTGCGAGTTTGAGATCAGCCTGGGCTATAAAGTGAGCTCGAGGCCAGCCTGAGCTGCATAGCGAGACCCTGTCTCAAAAAGACAATAAATAAATAAATAAATTAGTTAATTAATTTTAAAAATAAAAATAAAAACTCCTGCAAGGAAAATGATCAACATAAAACAAAAATTCTTAAAGTGATTTGTGTCACAAGAGAATAAATATGGAAAAAAAGCATCAAAACCCACCTAATTAAAATATATGTTGGCTAACTTTAATTTCATCTGTGACCCATTAGTTGTTCAGGAGAGTGTTATTTAATTTCCATGGGTTTATGAAGTTCTTGTGGTCTCTTTTGCCATTAAATTTCATTGCAGTATGGTCTGATAATATGCATGGGATAATTTCAATTCCTTTTCATTTACTTAAGCATGTTCTATGAGCTAGTATGTGGTCCATTTTGAAGAACGTCCCATGTGCAGCTGAGGAGAATGAGTAGTTTTGGTGTGGGACACTCTGTAGACATCTACTAAGTCCATTTGTTCAAAAGTTTGATTCAGTTCTGATTTTTTTTGTCTAGTTGATCTATTTGTGACAGTGGGGTATTGTGATCTCCCAAGTCAATTGTACTAGTACTTAGTTGATTTTTCATGTCTGTTAATATTTGTTTTATATAGCTGGCTGCTCTGGTATTTGTTGTATATATATTTACGATTGTTATCTCTTCCTCTTGGATTGTTCCCTTTACAAGTATCTAGTGACCTTCTTTGTCTCTGTCAACCACTCTCAATCACTCTTGGCTTGAAATTCACCCTGTCTGCAAATAGAATAGCTGCCCCTTCTTTTTTCTGGGTTCCTGTCATGTGAAGTATTGTTTTCTGTCCTTTATTATTCAGTCTATGAATTTCTTTTTTAATTAAATGTGTTTCTTGTATGCAGCATATTGTTGGATCTTGCTTCTTGATCCATTTTGCCGGTATGTTTCTTTTGGTTGGTAAATTGAGACCATGCACATGAATGGTTGTAACTGATATGTCTTGACTTATCCTTGTCGTGCTATTTTCCTTTTGAGCCCTGTTGTGGGCTCTCTTTTCTCCCTTCTGTTTCCTGCCTTGCCTGGGGGATTCCTTCTGTTGGGGTTCATGGAGGTGTAGTCCTTGTTACCTCTTTCTAGAATGTCCCTCAGAACATTTGGAGTGCTGGTTTGGTGGTCATGAATTTCCTTAGGTGTTCCTTGTCACGGAAGTATCTTATTTCCCCATCAATTCTGAAAGATAGTTTTGTGGGGTACATCAATCTGGGTTGGAGGTTGTTTCTTTTGTGGCTTGAAATACTTCACTTTAAGCTCTCCTTGACTTGAGAGTTTATGTTGAGAAGTCATCTGTGATTCTGATGGACTTTCCTTTATAGGTGATTTGTTTATTTTCTCTAATAGCCTTCAATATTCTATTTTTTGTGTTGAATTTCTGGAATCTTGATTATGATATGACTTGTGGTAGATTTTTTTATCATGGCTAATTGGTGTTCTATATGCCTCACTTACTGTATGTCAAATTCTTTTTCTCTGCCAAGGAAGTTTTCTGCCATGATGTCTATGGACAGATTTTTTTAAATATCATTTGTGCTATCTCCTGCTTTTTCATTGACTCCAATCAATCTTATGTTATTCTTTGCATCACCTAGCAGCTGGTGGATTGATTCTTCATGGTCCCTCGCTATTTTTAAGAAATCTTTCTTTTCATGGTCACTAACCACAAGCCAGTCTTCTGTATCTGCAATTCTGTCCTCACATTAGCTCACTCTGCTGTAGATACTTTCAGTAGAATTTTTAGTCTCCTAAATATCTGCTTGAATCTGTTATGGATTCCATTTCTTTCCCATGTTGAGCATTGATGATTTCCATCATTTTCCCTTTTTTTTTTTTTTTGAGAACCAAGAATTGAAGGCAAGACCTCATGCTTGTGAGGCAGGTGCAGTGCCACTGAGCTAAATCCCCAGTGATCATTTTCTAAAGCTCCTCTATTTTTTTTTTAACTGTGTCTGCTCTAGAGCCACTAGGTTTGTTTTTCATGGTGGTCACTATCTCTTTAGTTATCTGAGAAATTACTTCAGATTTGATTTTTTCTAAAGCTTCATTCACTTGCTTTGTTCTTACCACTTCAGAGAGGCCAGGTGGGTGGCTTTTGGCCTCCTGAGTTTGCCTTTGGTGAACTGGATGTCTGGGGTTGCATCTTGTTTAAATGTCTTTTCTCTCTCTCTTTTTCTCTATTTTAGTTTAATTCCTGGGTTGATGATTGTAAATTGCTGATGGTGAGTTCTTGTTGCTAGTATTTAGAACTGTTGGGAAAGGACTACTTTTCAGAGGTGTCTTCCAGGTGTACTTGACTTTTGGGCTTCAAGTCTCTTGCAAGATCCTACCTCTTCATTTTTTGGGGGATGAGAACTTTCTGCCTGTTTGGCCTAGTCCCTGGTTCTTTGGCATTGGCCCACAGTATTTTCTATGGTCTTTCAGCAATCTCGATCTTAGTATACCAGGAAGAATAGCTGATTAGAACCATTGTGTCACTTTGGTTAAAGTGATACCATCAGCAATAACAGTACCATTAAATATAGCCTGGAAAATGATAAACTGAGATAAACGTTAATGTACCACCTCTAACTATATAAACTAGATTTGTGGCTATATAACAAAATCTAAAACAAACCAGAAAATTATATGCAGTAAATTAGCCCTCAATATGACAATTTTACCCTGAGGGGAGAAAATTTAACAGGGGTTAGGGGAAAAATAGAGAAATAGAAGAAGAGGAAAAGATTAGAAGCAAGGTTGGAGGACAAAGCAAGACAGCACAAACTTTGGGAAATTGGTACAGAAGACTGGAGGGGTAGAGAGAAGGAAGAAATAAAAAGAACAGAACAACAACCACAAGAAGGGTAGAAACCACATTTCACACCTATAAAAACAAGACCAAACAATAAAGGAGGAAAAAACTAAGAGAGAGAGGAAAAAAAGTATCCACGTCCAGGTTTGTCTCTGCTGTCCCTGGTAGACAATGTGTAGAGACAGAGTCCAGATTGTGTTGATTTATTCCTACAAGCCAGCAGTCGCTTTTTGGTGGGGTAACAGATAATCTCAGCGAGCCTGCACCTTTATTTTCTCTAAAGGTCAGGCTGGTTTCTGGCCATGAAGCTGGCACCAGACCTGTTCAGCCTGCAGCCATCAGCATACCTTCTGTGGATTTAAACTCAGCTAGGAGGGCTGGAGATACAGCTTAGTGGCATAAGCACCTGCCTGAACTCAGCTAGGAACCACAGGATGGACCCAGCAGTTACTTTGAGTTCTGAGCTCAGTTGACCCCTGTCCAAGATGGCTTCTGACCAGTCGCCCACTCCTGAGGGACAGACAATCCTGTCACCACCAGCTAGTGCAGTTCTGTATGTCCACGGTTCCCTTCCACTGCTGCATCTCTCAGTGGAGGCCTCTGGTGTTGCCAGCATCGCTGTGAGTCTGCAGGTTTGAATGGCTCCTCCCACACACTGAGAAGAAGGCTGACTCGGAGAAGGCTACGCAGGCTAACTCCTTCATTAACGTTTCTCTCTTCACTCTCTCTGTGGGCTTTATTTCTCACTTCAGGTCTTTCCTGAGCCCAGAGGCCCATTTCCTCCTCCTTCTCTTCCCCGCATTGCTGTAGTCCAGTGTCTCGGTGGCAGCTCTCAGAGAGGATCTCTCTGCTGCTTACCACTCTGTATCTTCCCGGAAGTCCTGTCGGCTAACTTTAAAGGAGGCTATACAGGAAACTATGAAATAAAGCTGACCCCCACCCAGAGGTTAAGAACTCTTTATAAAATAGATCGGCCCTCCTTTGATGGCCAGTGGGTGGGTGGGGTTGACAAAAAAACAATTGGGTGTGTGTGCAGGATTGTGACAAGAAACAGAGGGCTACCAGTACATCAGGGTCAGCTTCCCTACACTGACATATGCCTAAACATAGTTCAGGCCAGACCCATGTGGCTTCAGCCCTGTCCTGCTGCTTATTCACAAAAACTGGAGGGCTTTGCTCACATGAATGCAACCCAGCTTTCAGAGGTGACACCGAAATGTATGTAAATCATGACCAGGAGGCCACACAAAAAGCTGATAGGAAGCTCAAAAAACAGATCTCTTTGGCCCCGAATCAAGGCCAGCAGTTTTCTGAAGCTGGGAGACTAAAGTGGTATCTTTCTATGGTCTGTTGGCCATTTCAGAGCTCTAGAAATGTAATGATCAATTCATTAGAAAGAAACAAATAACTAAATAAATTTTAAACCAGGTGCTGTAATCACAGCTCTTGACAGGGTGAGGCCTAAGGATTGCCGTGAGTTTGAGGGCAGCCTGGGCTACATTAAGTGAGCTTAAGGTCAGCCCGTACAGCATAGCAAGACCTGTCACAAAAAAACAACAGGCGGTTCCTCCTAGAACCACGGAGTGTGCGAAGCTGCCACTGGGCATGGTCCCACTGTGGGAAGCAGCCAAAGCAGCCACAGAGAGTGTGGTGATGCCGTGGGGGGCATGGAGCCACCCTGGGCCCCACGGTCCCGCTCCTGCCCCTGCCCCAAGATCCCTCTCCCTCGGCCGCAACCCCCAATACCAGCCCTTTAAGAGCCTAGGCATGCGACCTGGAAGAGGAGCAACAGCCACAGGTCAGCAAGAGCAGCCAGGTCAATGACATACTGGAAGGCTGAGGCTTGCTACTAACCTTAGCACTGAGAGGGACTCCATAGCACTTGCAAATACAAACTTTGTGTCAAGCCATAGAGACAAGATATACAAAAAACAGCAGTCCTGGGGATCGAGAGATGACAACATACTCTAAGACCTGAGAAACCCCTCCAATTGTCTCCCAAAACTAATAACTAAACTTAGTACACGATCCTCAGTGAGCACAGGTGGGGGAGACTTCACACCATTTATGCCCAGCATCAAAGGATTCAAAATGAGAATTCAAACCCTCACAAGGAGCAAACAAGACTCCTTCCTGAGAAACAGCTCAGCCAACTGCCATGATGCAGTTAGAGGAAGAGGAGGGGCAGAAAGAGGCAATCACCCTCCATACACACTCGTGGCCCACTCCCTCATTCCTACACTCACAGCCTCAGCTTTGGAAGCCCGAGCTCATGGAAGCCTCCCAACTCGGCAAGAGGAAAGTGAAGTTCCGAGAACTGGGCCAAAACTGGAGCAGAAAAAGCCCAGCCTGGAAGGCAACCGGGAAAACAGCAGAGAAGGATCCTCCCATAGGATCGCCACCCAGACACTGGACTATGACAACATGAGAATGACAAGAGGGAGAGAGGTGGGTCCCCCGGTACCAGGAAGGTTTAGAAACGAGAATCAAGTCAGGGGGCTCCCTGCCAGCTGCATGAGGACCCTGAGGTCTTGGACTGGGCCCTCCTCATTGGGTCAGCACCTGGAGTTCTTCCAGGGTGACCCTGTGGACTCGACCAGGCCAGCAGGAGCACCGCATAGGGGTGGGGTGGGACCCAGTGGTCCTTGGGGTTGCTCCCGAGGACTTGACCCCCGGGAGTGCCTCACTGGGGTGGAGCCCAGCAGTACTTGGGGGTGACACTGAGAACTGGACTGGGCCCCCAGGGGTGACCCCACAAACTAGTCTGGGTCCCGAAGAGCACATCGCTGGGGCAGAACCTGGTGGTGCTCGGGGGCGACCCTGAGAACTCGATCAGACCCCCGGGAGTTCCTTGTTGGGGCAGAACCCAGAAGTCTGTGGAGGCAACCCTGTGAACTGGTCCAGGTCCCCAGGAGCACCTCGCTGGGGTGGAGCCTGTCAGTGCTCTGGGCGACCCTGAGAACTCAATCGAGCACCATGGAGTGCCTCATTGGGGCAAAGCCTGGCAGTCTGCAGGGTTGCCCCGCAGACCAAATTGGGCCCTCGGGAACACCTTGCACAGGCGGAGCCCAGCAGTCTGCAGGGTCAACCCCATGGTCTTCACCTGACCCCTGGGAGTGCTTCATTGAGGTGGGGCCCAGTGGTCTGTGAAGGTGAACCTGCAGACTGGACCAAACCCCCAAGGGCCTTGAGGGCTTATCAATCAGGTATGGCCATAGTGTATTTGGTTCCCTGCCTATGTACCATCTTTGAGGATGGGTGCTTTTCCACCTAGTGCCATAGTAATTTGAGTGCACCCGAGACGGGTCCGAGAACAATAAACTCCCAAACAGCCAAATTAGAATTTAGTAGCGAAAAAACAACAACAACAAAAAAAATAGAATGTAGTAGCGCTTTTAATAGTTGAGCCCAACGGCCCCCACTCACGCCTCTGTTTCAAGGCTGAGAAGTGAGAGCCCCAAGCCCATTGTACACAGGGCTTATAAAGACAAAAACCACAATGAATACACAGGTGTGGCAGGGACGTTATGCTTGGGTAACTGTCCTGTTTCTGGCAGGGACGGGCAATGTTCTTTGAATTCTTTCAGAGAAAGAACAAGGAACCTTTGAACAATAATTATGTTACCGTACATGATTTTAGCTGTTTGAGGTGAATCGGGGGTCAAGCATGGGGTCAGTCTAGCAAGCAGCTGGGTACTTGGGCCATTACACACCCATGTTTGTTACAGCATAATTTGAAGCAGCCATGTGCCTCCCCAATGTGAGAGCCCGAGGGAGTAAATAAACCAAAAAGTACAGTTGCTGTCAGAGGGAAGACGATTGATTGGGTGGGAGAACAATGGAGTTGAGGGTGGAGAAAATTTATGATTAATTGAATGAGCCATTATTTGTATAACTGAGTAACAATAGTGAAGACGTCATTTTGTAATACAGCATCCATTTTTAATTCCCCAATGTCTGCTCTGATTCTGTTTCCTTTATTGTTCATGCATTATACTGATTCATAACTGAGTAAGAAATGCGAAGATAACATTATGTAATACAAGAGCTATTGTTAGTCCCCTACTATCTTCTGTATAATCGTGTATTTCCTTCATGGTTTTTGAGATAACTGAGCAACAAATATGAAGATGATGTTATATAAAACATCATTCACTGTCAATCCCCTACTGTCTTGTGTATTTCCTTATCATTTTTGTGTTATTCAAGTTTATATTCTCTTATCTTTAAAATAAAAAAAAATCGCTTGACAGCAGCAGGACTCACAGGAAGACAAAAATGACAAAAATCACCAGAGGACAAAGAGAAGGACACTGACGGAACAGGAGCTAACCCGAGCCTGGATCTGCCAGTGACCAAAGCTAGGCTGGGACCAACATGTGCAATGTACAAACAGACACTGGAGAGACGAAAGCCAAAAATGGTAACAGAGATGATAAAAATTCCAGAAGGAGCAGGCTGCCTGCAAAAGACTATTGCTCTCTTGCCGGACATGGTGGCGCACGCCTGTAATCCCAGCACTTGGGAGGTTGAGGCAGGAGGGTTCTCACGAGTTTGAGACCAGCCTGGGCTACAAAGTGACCTCAAGGCCGGCCTGAACTGCAAAATTACACCCTGTCTCAAAAAGACAAAAAAAAAAAAAAAAAAAAAAAGTCTATTGCTCCCAAGGAAAAAACTTCAGGTATTGGCCTTATTAGACAGATAGGAGCTGAAGGTTAGCGGGACTAGGCCTGACTGGGCTCTATCTGCTTTGATACCCAGAACCCTATGGTCAAAATGAAGAGTAGGGGGCCAATTCTTGGATTTCCTGGTAGATGGGAGAACTGAATACTCATTAATGACACAGCCTATTAGGCCATTACCCAAAAATCATGTGACTATTGTTAGAGCCACTGGCGTTCCAAAAAGAGCCCATTTTTCCAATGTGAGAGATGTATCATTAATAAAAGAGGGCAACGTAAGTTTCTGTGTCTTCTGAATTGTCTGGGCAACGTAAGTTCCTGTGTCTTCTGAATTGTCTGGTTTTCTTGCTAAACGAGGACCTACTCCAAAACTACAGCCCCAAATTATAACATGACACAAGGCTGACATTGAGGAATGCCTCACCCAGCTGCCAAGACATCAGAGAGTGAACTCCAGCTACAGACAGAAGGGGCTGATGGACGGCACGCTGAGGCAACAGGGACAGATAAAAAAGATCCTCTCTCTGCAGGTGAGCTTTGAGAAAGGGAGCTAAAGCTGGAGCTGGGACGCATCTGCAACAGTGCTGAGCACACATTGTACCACCAGAAACAGGCAAAAGTGGGGGCTACTTGACAGAGACGGTTGGTAGTGGAGGAAAAACCACAGCACCGTGAGGCTAAAGAACATGCACAAAGAGCCAACTGAGGAGAAACCACAAGACTGCACTGGGGAAGTCAAACAACTCAATGCCAAGGTAAAAAGAGGTTCGACACCTGTGGGGGCAAACAGAACAAGAGTCAACTCAACAGCTACAGCTGGCCAGGAGGCTCCCCAGAAGCAACTATAGACAGAGGCACAAAACACATAAACATGCTGGAGCAGATACTGGGGAGACAGAGGCAACTTGATGAGTGACTGAGGAAGCCGAGAAAGCTCAGGAACATGCCGAGCATAAAACAACACTGTCTCGCCAGGAGGTGAAGGAGACAAAGCAACTAAAATAGTTGAGAGAGGCACGTGTCCAAACCCAGGTGCAGACAAAAGTAAAAACACAAAAACTGCAGTTGTACGTACAAGGGGAGATGACACAGCAACAACAAAAACAACAGTGGACACGGAACAGCAAAACCACAGTGTCTGGGAAAAGCTGCAACATCTGCAGCAGATCCAAGCCAAGACCCAACAGATGGAGACGACCAAACACAGCAGGCTACACATCGTGACAGAGATCCACACGGTATTGCTATGGTTGGAGATAACTGAACAGCAGTGTGGGCCGGGGGACGGCTAAAGATGAACCTCAGACTTGTGTACATTGGTAGAGGAGACAAAGACAGAAAAGCAACAGGCGCACACACAATAGGCTCAGCGCTTGTGCAGGTAAGTACAGCAGGAGAGCCAACACAAGCCTCAGAGGTAGAGCTGGCCCTGCACATAAAGGCTGAAGCTGAGATGCCTCAAAACACCAGAGGTCTCTACAGTCAGTGGTGGAACTATAACTAAAGGCCAAGAAGACAAAAAGGTGGCTGCAACACACAGAAACAGAACAAACACGCCGAGTACAGGTAACCCTAGAGACAACTCAGTGTAACACAGAGGCAAAGCTACAAGACAAGCATGCCTCCTTTGCAAAACAGAGAGACTACACAGCTAAATTACATTCTGCAGGAAAAACATGTAACAGCAGCACAGCTGCAGGAGAAAACAAAGTGATGGACGGCAGCAACAGACAGAAGCTAAATGTGCTCATGAGAAGGGTGAACACGGCCTGGAGTTCTCACACCTAAAGGCCAACGAGACACTGAGGATACAGCTACAGAGGGTGTAGCACAAAAAAAGAGCTTAACACAGATCAAAGCCAAAAAATGAATCAAGTCAGGATAATTAGCATATTCATCACCTCAAATATTTATACTTCTTTGTGATGAGAACATTCAAAGCCTCTCCTAGTTATTTTGAAAGATACAACACAATATAGGTAGCTATTTTCTGCATTTTCTATACATATCTCTTTTATTGTTTCTCTTGCCTGATTGCTCTCACTAACATTTTGAGGACTATATTGAACAACAGTGGTGATATTGCACATCCTTGTTTTGTTCATGATTTTTACAGGAAAGCTTTCCAGTTTTTCCCCATTTAATATGATATTGGCAGTAAGTTGGTCATACATTTATCATATTGGGATAAGGTCCTTCTATACCCATTTTCTTCAATTTTTTTTTTATCATGAATGGATGCTGGATTTGTCAAAGGCTTTTTCTTTGTCTATTGAGATGATCATGTGATTTTTGTCCTTGCTTCTGTTTATGTGATGAGTTACACTTACTGATACGCGTACGTTGAAACATCCTTGCATCCCTGAGTGAAGCCTACTTGGTCGTGGTGTACGATCTTCCAGATGACTTGCTGCCTTGTTTGTCAGTATCTTGCTGAGGATTTTTAGTATCTATGTTCATTAAAAAGATTGGCCTGTAGTCCTTTTGGTTTTTATTTGATCCATGTCTGGTTTGGGGATCAGTTTGCAAGAATTATTTTGGGAGTACTCTTACCCTCTTGATTTCATTGAAGAATTTGAAGAGTATTGGTGTTAGTTCTTCCCTAAAGTTCTTGTCGAATTTGATAGTGAATCCTTCCCACCCTGGGCTTTTCTGGGTTGGTTACTTGTTTCGTATTGCTTCAATTTCATTGACTATTATTGGATTATTCCAGATTTTTAAGTCTTCTTGTTTCAGTTTTGGTGATTTATGTGTATCTAGGGATCTCTATTTCTCCTGAATTCTCCAATTTTTTGGCATGTAAGTTGGCTAATAATTTTCTTGAGTTCAGCAGTATCTATTCTGATTTCACCTTTTTTCCTTTCTAATAAATTTGTGTCTTTCTTTCCTTTTTTTGGTAAGATTAGCTAAGAGTTTGTCTATTTTGTTTATTCTTTCAACCAACCAGCTCTCTGATTCATTGAGTCTTTGTATTATTTTTTAGTCTCCATTTCACTGATTTCTGCTCTGATCTTTATATTTTCCTTATACAAGCTCTGGGTTTGGACTGTTCTTGTGTTTCTAGGATCATTTTATTTATTTATTTATTTATTTACTTATTTATTTATTTATTTATTTATTTATTTGTCTTTTTGAGACAGGGTCTCCCTGTGCAGTCCAGGCTGGCCTTGAGCTCACTTTGTAGCCCAGGATGGCCTCGAACACAAAGATCCTCCTGCCTCAGCCTCCCTAGAGCTGGGATTACAGGCGTGCGCCACCACACCAGGCTCTACAATCTTAAGGTGTATCCTTATGTTGTTTATTTGGGCTTGTTCTGTTTTTCAGATATGAGCATTCACAGCTACAAACTTCCCTCATGGGATTGCTTTCATGAGGTTAGTTAGTTAGTTCTGGTGTCTGTATTTGCATTATCATTTAACTCTAGAAACTGTCTTATTCCTTTGTTACTTCTGTGACCCACTGATTATTTGAAGATGACATGATCCTCTACTTACAAGACCCAAAAAATTTCACAAAACACTCAGAATTAATAACAAACAAGAAAAGAACTAATAACCAAATTCAGCAATGTAGCAGGATACAAAAAAACCTCACAAAAATCAGTAGTGTTCCTATACACTAATAACAAACTGAGAAAGAATACCATTCACAATAAAATCAAGAAAAACACTTAAGGATTAACCTAACAAAGGATGTGAAGGATTTCTTTATTTAAGAGAGAAAAATAATAAAAATGATACAGAATTTCAAAATAAGATGATAGGAAATTAACTGGTTATTACATTGCATATTATTATCTTCAAAGTAGTTACTCAGATTACCAAATGCAGGCATGTAAAATTGATCAAACTGTATAAGCACTAAATGTTCCTTTTAATGAACTAATAGAAATAGTAGTACAATTATCTTTGCTATCTTGTGTGAAGGATTTCACAAATGAAAATCACATCACTCTGAAGAAGAAAACAGAGGAGGACATCAAAGAATGAAAAGGTATGTCCCATTCCTGGGTAGGTGGAACCAAAATAATCAAAATGGCTAGACCGGGCTTGGCTCTTTACTGGTCACAGACGTTGAACATTTTTTCATGTTTGTACCTCTTCTGAGAAGTATCTGTTCATTTCAGTTGTTCATCTTTTGATTGGTTCTTTTATTTGGGAGTTAGATTTAGGGTCAGTCTAATATTTTTTAGTTCTTTTTATATACTGGATATTAGTCCTCTCAGGAATATATTACAGAAATGTTTTCCTATTCTGTAGGATGTCTCTTCACTCTGTTGGCTGTTTCCTTTGTTGTGCAGAAGCTTTTTAATTTGATATGATCCCATTTGTTGATTCTTGGTGTTATCTCATGCAATTGGAGTTCTATTCAGAGGATGCCTATGTCTTCAAGAGTTTTGCCTATTTTATCTTCTTGCAGATTTAACTGCTTTAATATTTAGACCTTTGATCTATTTTTATTTTGGTTTAGTACATGTTGAGATACATAGGTCTAGATTTATTCTTTTGCATGTGGATATCCAGGTTTCTCAACATGGTTTGTTTTGTGTGTGGTGGTGTTGTTTTACTCACTATGTAGCCCAGGCTGGCCTCAAACGTGCAGTGACCCTCCTGCCTCAGGCTCCTGAGTGCTGAAATTAAAGGCATGAGGCCTCTCCATATCATTTTTTAGAGAGGCTATTTTTCCTCTAGTTTAAGTTCTTATATTTAATATAGTTAAACTTATCAATCTTTTATTTTATATCCAATGCTTTGGGGGGTATCAGGAATCGAACTCAGGACCTTAAGCTTGCCAGACAAGTGCTTATACCACTGAGCTATATCCCAGTCCTATACCAAATGCTTTCTGTATAATGTTTAAGCAATCTTTTTCCTAACCCAAGATGTAAAACATATTTTTTACTCAAGTATCTAAATTTTTTCCCAAGAGCTCTGTCTTCTGTTTGGTTTTGACAGTTAAGTCTTTAACCCATCTGGTAGGATTCAATTTCATCTTTTCCCTTATAGAATTCCATATAGATAATTATTTTTTCTTGTTCTGTGTACTGGTTGCCTCCAATCCGAATACTCAAGAGGCTGAGGCAGAAGGATCAACACCAGCTCAAGACAAGCCTGGACTGCACGGTAAGACTTTGTCTCAAAATACACACACACACACACACACACACACACACACACACACAATACAGTTCCATGTATTAAATAATCTCCTCCTTCTTCTGGAAATAAAGCTGGTTAATATTAATTTTTTCATTTTTTATTCAAAAGAGAATAAAAAATTTAAAAACTAAAAATGATACAGAGGGCCAAGGATATCACTCAGCAACACAAGAGCCTGCCAGGCAAAGACAAGGTCCTGAGTTCAATTTGCAGTACCAAAAAAATAAATAAATAAACAAAAATTAAAAAATAAAAATGATCGCTTCTCGGCCTTTTGGCTAAGATCAAGTGTAGTATCTGTTCTTATCAGTTTAATATCTGATACGTCCTCTATCCGAGGACAATATATTAAATGGATTTTTGGAGCTGGGAGATGGAATAGGAGCTTGCTCCGTCCACTCCACGCATCGACCTGGTATTGCAGTACCTCCAGGAACGGTGCACCCCCCTCGGGGAA
>PVLD010025277.1:0-23990 GCA_004027595.1 Dinomys branickii | reverse complement strand
TTTTTTTTTTTTTTTTGCGGTACTGGGGATCGAACTCAGAACCCTGCGCTTGCTAGGCAAGCGCTTATTCCACTGAGCTATATCCCCAGCCCCCCCAGCTTCTGTTTTAATATTTAGATCTTTGATCCATCTCAATTTTAATTTAGTGTGTCGTGATAAACATGGGTCTAGTTTTACTCTAGCATGTGGAAAGCCAGTTTTTCCAGCACCATTTATTAAAGAGGCTGTCTTTCTTCCAATGAAAGTGTTTGGCACCTTTGTCAGAGATAAGGTGGTTGAGTATGTCTGGAGTTGTTTCTGAATCATCTAATTGGTGCCAGTGACCTGCAGGTATTTTAGTTTGCCAGTACCATGCTGATTTAACACAGTAGCTTTATAGTATAATTTCAAGTCAGAGATTGTGATGCTCCCTGCCATGCCTTTGTTGACTAGAATTGTTTTTGCTAGTCTAGGTCTCTTCTGGTTCCATATGCACTTTAGGATTGTTTTCTCTAATTCTGGAGACATGCTGTTGGAATTTTCATTGGGATTACATTAAATTTGTATAAAAATTTTGGGGAGTATGACCATTTTCACTATATTGGTTCTTTCTTTCCTAGAACGGGATATCTTTCAATTTTCTGATATCTTCTTTTCTCTCCTTTTTCAGAGTACTATAATTTTTAATGTAGGGGTTGTTTACTTCCTATATTAGATTGATTCCTAAGTGTTTCATTTTTTTAGATGCTATTGTGAAAGGTGTTTCTCTCTCAGTGAGTTTATTTGTGTACAGCAAGGATGTTGATTTTTGATATTTTTATCCAGCTAAGCTCCTGAATTTGATTATTAAATCTAAAAGTCCTTTGGTGATGTTTTTGGGGTCTTCTATCTATAGAGTATCAGGTTACCCACAAAAAATGATAATTTAACTTCTTCCTTTCTGTCTTGGTTACTTTTCTCTCATTGCTGAGACAAAATACCCAACACCCAAAATGCAGGAAGGAAAGGTTTATTTAGCTTACAGTTTGTGGAGGTTTCAGTCTATACTTGGTTGGTTCTGAGGTAGAGTGGCACATAGCAGAGGGCAAGTGTTCACGGCAGCAGAACACAGCAAAAACAACTAGCAAAAGGGAGGAATGGTGGCAAGCAGCCTCTTCCCTTCCCTTACATTGTAAACAGGCTCCCCCCACCCAGGGAGTGAGTAACACTCACATAATCTCCATACCCTCCTCTTCCACAGGCTCAGGATATGTACAGAGTAAGCACCCTGGCTTCCTACTGAGTCACTTAGCCAAACCTCTAGACTCCCCAAGTTGACACAATGTATACGATGTATCAATAACACTTTCCTATCCTTATTCTTTTTATTTCTTCCTCTTGTCTAATTTCTGTGGCTAATGTTTCCAGAATAAGAAATAAGAAATGTGTTGAATAAGAGTGGTGACAGTGAACATCCTTTTCTTGTTCCAGATTTTAGAGTGAAAGCTTTCAGTTTTTGTCCATTTAGTGTGATGTTGGCTATTGGTTTGTCATAGATGGCTTTTATCAGATTGAGATAAAGACAGTTTATTCCAATTTTCTGTAGGGTTTTTTTCTCACGAATGGGTGTGGACTTTGTCAAATGCTTTTTCTGTGTCTGTTAGGATGATTATGTGTGTTTTTTGTTGGTTCTGTTAATGTGGTGTATTACATTTACTGTTTTGCATATGTTGAACCATCCCTGCGTCACTGGATGACTCCTACTTGGTCATGATGTGTAATCTTCCTGAAGACGACTTTCTGCACTCTGTTTGCCAGTATCTGGTTGAGAGTTTTTGCATCTGTGTTCATTAGGGAGATCGGCCTTTTATGTTGGATCCTTCTCTGGGTTTGTTATGAGGGTAATGCTCGCTTCCAGGAATGAATCTGAGAGTACTGCTTCTCTTTCAATCTCATTAAAGAATTTGAGAAGTAGTGGCACTAGAGCTCCTCTAAATTTCTTGTAGAATTCAGCAGTGACTCCGTCAGGGCCTGAGCTTTTCTTTGTCTGTAGCTTTTTAAATTACATCTTCAATTTCAGTGACTGATACTGGTTTGTTTAGAATTTTTATATCTTCTTTATTCAGCTTTGGTAATTCATATGTATCTAGGAACCTGTCCATTTTTTCTGTGTTTTCCATCATATTAGAAAACAGGTTCTTGAAGCTGATATGGATGATCTTCTGGATTGCTGGAAGCTCTGCCGTGATTTCGCCCTTTTCATCCCTAATTGCGAGCGTCTCAGTCTTTTCTTTCATTTTGATAAATTTGGCTGTGGGTTTGTCAATTTTATTTAATCTTTCAAATAATCAATTCTTTGATTCATTGATTCTTTGTATTATTTTCTTAGTCTCAATTGCATTAATTTTGGCTTTGATATGTACAATTTCCTCCTTCTCATGCACTTTGTGTTTAGTTTACTCTTCTTTTTCTAGAAGCTTGAGGGTCAACATTAGTGATTGGACTCTTGACCAGATCTAGGTTGCCATGACCCACACAAACCAAACCAGACCATCTGACATGAGAAGCGTTTTTATTATGGCAGAGGAGCGAGGAGCAGGGCTACCCAGCAGACCAGGGCAGCAGCGAGCTGTGCAAAGCATGGTGTTTTTAAGGCTTTTTCTGGGGAAGGTGTTTACAGGCTGGAACAGCCATTATGGCTGACCAGCAGAACATCTGGTCCCTGTCAAGCCAGATAAGGGTGGGGTTGGCCTTTGCGGTCTGGCCCGTTTAGGGAGGTGAAGGAGAATGAAGGGGGATACCAGGTTGGGGCCATTTTTTTCTCTTGCAAAGGGTGGGGAGCTTTTGGAGCAACTGGGTGACTTATCAGTTATGTTATTTATTTGAGCTTGCTCTGTTTTTCTAAAGTAGAAATTCACTGCTATAAATTGCCCTTGTAGGACTGCTTTCCTTGCAGCCCATAAATTCCAGTATGCCATATTGGCATTATTATTTATTGTATAAACTGTCTAATTTCTTCTTTAATTTTATCTGTGATCCACTGGTTGTTCAGGAGGGTGCTATTTAATTTCCATGTGTTTATGAAGTTCTTGTGGTTTCTTTTGCCACTGATTTCCAATTTCATTGCACTATGGTCTGATAATATGCACAGGATGATTTCAGTTCCTTTGCACTTACTTAACATGTTCTGTGTGCTAGTATGTGGGTCTATTTTGGAGAAAGTCCTGTGTGCTGCTGAGAAGAATGTGTATTCTGTATTATGTTGGGTGAGATACTCTGTAGATACCTACTAAGTCCATTTGTTCAAAGGTTTGGCTTAGCTCTCATTGTTCTTGACTTTTTGTCACATCGATCTATTTGTGACAATGGTGTATTGAGGTCCCCATCGCAATTGTAATAGTGTTTATGTGATTTCTCAAATCTATTAGTGATAGTAACCGAGACCCCACACGGAACCAGACCAGATCTTCTGACACGAGAGAAGTCTTTACTGGGGGAGGGACAGAGTAGCAGGCCACCTAGCGGACCAAGGTAGCCCCGAGCTGAGGAAAGAGTGGGCCTTTACGCTCTTTTTTCTGGCGGGGGTGGGGTGGGGTAAGGAGATGTCCCTGGGCCATAACAGGCCAAGCCCTGAGCGGCCGGGCGGGCATCCAAGCCAGAAGCCTGAACAGCAGGAGTTGCCCAGGTCAGAATGACCCAAGCAGGTGGACTGCCAGAGTGAATGAGGGCGGGGGCAGCTTTTGTGGCCGAGGGGAACTGAAGTGGAACAGGTAAGGAAACTAGAGAAATATTGAGAGTTAAAGTTTTCCCACGAGGGGGGTGAGGCTGGCTGCCTTGTGACTTACCAGTTAGCATTTGTTTTTTCAGTTGGGGGCACTGGTATTTCATACAAATATATTAATGATGGTTTTCTCCTCTTCTTGTATTGTTCCCTTTACAAGGATATAGTGACTATCTTTGTCTCTTCTGATCAGTCTTGGCTTGAAGTCCACTTTGTTTAGAAATAGAATGGCTATCCCTGCTTTGTTTCAGGTTCCTGTCTCAGGGATTATTATTTTCCTTCCTTTAGCTTTCAGGCTATGAATTTCTTTTTCAGTTAAATGTGTTTCTTATATCCAGCATATTGTTGGATCTTGTTTCCTTTTTTTGTTTTGTTTTGTTTTGAGACAGGGTCTTGCTGTGCAGTTCAGGCTAGCCTTGAGCTCACTTTGTAGCCCAGGCTGGTCTTGAGCGCACAAGGATCCTCTTGCCTCTGCCTCTAGAGTGCTGGGATTATAGGCATGCACCACTTGCCTCGGGATCTTGTTTCCTGATCCATTCTGCCAGTCTCTTTCTTTTGATTGGTGAATCACGACCATTCATATTGATGGTTACAACTGATATGTATTGATTTATCTTTCTCATATTATTATTTTTTTGTTTATTCCCATTATGGTTGATACTTTGTGTCAACTTGGAGAGTCTACAGGTTTGGCTAAGTGACTCAACAGTTCTGTATTTTAGGGTAAGAGGGACATGCCCTTATCCTTCTGGGATGTTGTTTATTGTGTCAATTTGAGAAGTTTAACTATGTGACTCAGCAGGGAGCCAGGGGGCTTACTTTGTATTCATCCTGAGCCTGTGCAAGAGGAGGGCGTGGAGATTATGTGAGTGCTACACACCGTGGGTGGGGGTAGCTTGCTCATAGTATAAGGGAGGGAAAGAGGCTTGCTCTTGTCTGCCACTCCTCCCTTTTGCTCCTGTTGCTTTGCTATTGCACCGGCAGCCATGAACTGTTGCTCTTGGCCCTGTGCCACCAGCCTTGGAGCCAGCGGAGTATGGACTGAAACCTCTACAAACTGTAAGCTGAATAAACCTTTCTTTCCTTAATTTTGAGCATTGAGTATTTTGTCTCAGCAAGGAGAGAAAAGTAACCAAGACAGTTCCTTTTCTTTCCCTTCCATTTAAATGCCTGGTGGATTCATTGTATTGGGATTCTTGGAATTATCTTTGTTGTCTTTTTTCTAGAATATCCTTTAGAATTTTTTAGAGTGCTGGTTTGTTGGTCATAAATTTCTTGAGGTGTTCTTTTTCATGAAAGTATTTTCTTTTTTATCAGTTTTGAAAGATAAGTACATTAATCTGTATTGGAGGTTGTTTTAGGGCTTGAAGTACTTCATTTGAAGCTCTCTTTGACCTAAATGTTTGTGTTGAGAAGTCTGTTGTGGTTCTGATGGGCTTTCCTTTATAGGTGATTTGTTTCTTTTCCCTAACAGCTTTTAATATATTGTTCTTATATTGAATTTTGAGAATCTTGAGTATATACCTTTCTTTTCCGATCATGATTGGAGTTTTATATGCCTCACTTACTGTATCTCAAGTTCTTTAGAATCTTTCTCTTCTGTTTTTTTATTTTTTTATTTTTTGGTACTGGGAATTGAACTCAGAACCTCAGGCTTGCCAGGCAGGTGCTGTGCTACATAGGTAAATCGCAGCCCTTCTATCTCAAGTTCTTTTTCCATGCTTGGAAAGTTTTGTGCTATTACTTCTGTGAACAGGTTTTTTTATGCTGTGTGGTATCTTTTGAATCTTAATTGTTTCCTGGTTTTTCTGTTGTTGGTACTGAGAATCAAACTCAGGCCCTCACACTTGCCAAACAGGCGCTATGCTACTGAGCTACAGTCCAGCCCTTTCCAGTTAATTTTATCCTAGTTGTTTGTGCATCATCTGCAGCAGCCAGGTTGCTTTCTCATGGCCCCTCACTGTTTCTAGGAGGTCTTTCATTTGGTCATCAGCAACCACACACCTGTCCTCTCGAGTCAATGCTCTCTCTTCATATGGTTGACTCTACTGTGTACACTTGCAGTCGACTTTTTAATCTCTTGGGTTTCTGTATAAGTCTATTTTATGGAATCCAATTTTCACCTATTTGTTGGCGATTCATTGTTTCCATTTCTTTCCTAAGCTGCTCTACATTTTTAAATCTACTACTTTAGATTAGCTACTTTAGATTCACTAATTTCCTTCATTAAGGTTGTCATCTCTTTAATTATCTCTGTTTTGTGTTTGTCAAGAGATTTGTTATGTTTTGTTACTTCTACGACCGCCATTTCATAAAATTCGGGTTTTTTATTTTTTCTGGCTGAATCCCCCCTTGATTCACCTTATTCAAGGTGGCGTTATGGGTTGCATCTTGCTTCTGTGTTTTCTAATTTTCTGGTTTTTAAAAAATTTTTTTCTGCCTTGAGGTTTGTAAATTGCTTATGATAGATAGTTCTATTACTAGTATCGAGAACTCTTTAGGAAATGACTTCTTTTAAGAGCTGTCTTCTAGACAGATATGGCTTTTCACTTTTGAATCTGTCCCAGTTTCTTAGGGATGAAAGGTTGCTGCCTATCTGGCCTACCACCCAGTTGGCTGGTACTAGACTATAGTATTGTTTATGACCCCAGACAGTGTAGGTTTTTGTCATACAAGGGAGAGCAGTTGATCATGACAGCTACATCATCTTGGCTAAAATAGCAGAGTTAATGACAATAGTATCAAATACAGACTAGAAAATGACAAATTATGATAACTATTTGCCAACTTTAACCATAGTTATGATTTATAGTTATATAATAAGATCTAAGAGAAATAAATAAATTATGATAGTAAATATCCAGTCAATAGAGTGAGTTTACCCTAAGGAGAGAAAATTTAAAAGGTATAAGAGGAAAAATAGAAAAAAATAAGTCAATTAGGTTAGAAGCAAGGCTGAGGACAAAGGAAGATCACTTAAGCTGTGGGAAGCTGGTGAGGACGGGAGCAAAACAAAGAGGGAAAAAGTCAAAAAGAAGAACAAAACAATAAAATGTAATTAACAAACAACAAAAAAGAAAAACTAAAACAGGAGTTGGGCAAGGTGACACATGACTATAATCCCAGCACTCAGGAGGCTGAGGCAGGAGGATGGTCATGAGTTTGAGCCCAGCCTGGGCTACATAGTGAGTCCAGGCTAGCCTGAACTATGTAGTGAGACCCTGTCTCAAAACAAAACGAAATGAAACAAACAAAAACCTAAACTAAACTAAAAACAATGTTCATACTCATGAAAAAGCAAAAACAAACAGTAAAAAGAAAATTTTCCTACTTTTAACCTCCATTAAACCTGCCTCTACAAAAAATACAAATGAACATCAACAACAGAAAACCCCATAAGCAAAGAAAAAAAGGAGATTTCTCTGTGATTTCAAGCCTGTGGTTATCTTCTCGGGTCTACAGTTCTGCCGTGTTGGTGTCCAGTTCTGGGTGTGACTCTGCTCCTGCTGGTAGACAAGGGAGGCAGTCAGAGCCCAGCTCCATCCTGAATAATCCCGGTAAGCCTGCAGTGGGATTAGGGCAGGGTGCCAGTTCTGGTACTTTCAAATCCACAGAGGTTCAGCCTAGTCCCGTCTTCTGGTTGTGAGGTTGGCTCCTGAGTCATTCAGGCTGCAGCACTCTGGGTGTGTCTTGCTGGCCTGATCATGGCTGCCTGTCCCTAAACATCTGAGGTTGTCTGCCAGTCATTGTGGGGTTTCAGTACTGGGAGCCCTGAGAGGAAGTCAGTCTACAGTTACTCCAAGTCCCAGGTTCAAGTGGCTCCTCCCTAATATGATGTGTGACCAACACTGTCTCCAGGGGACCCTATAGTTGCTTGGGCTGGAGTCACCAGCTGTGGTAATGTACAGCATCCACTACTGTGTTTCAGTGGTGTGTTTCTCCCTAGAGGCCTCCGGAGTCAAATGCCCTCACTGTGTCTGTTGATTCATCCTCCTCTCTCATGCCACAAGCTGGGAGCCAGGGAGAAAGTACAGATTGCCCCTGCCTTTTTTCTGCACTGAAGTCTGTCTCGTACATTCTGTGTGGGCTCCAGTTTTCCCTTCAGATCCTTCCTAGGTCCTGGGGATCTACCTCCCTCCTCTTCTTACCCAGGTTGTTATTTTCCCGTGTCTACAGCCTGAACCTTGGAGAGGTTGATTTATTGCTGTTTACCACATTGCTATTTTCAACAAAGTCCTTTCATCTATCTTGGGTTGATGTTTTTATATAGTGCAAGTCTAATTTCATTTTTCTGCCTGTGGATATTGTTTTCCCAGTATTTTAGGGAAATTGTGATTTCTTCATTGTGTGCTACTGGCATCTTTATTGAAAATCAGTTGTAAGTGCATGGATTTCTTTCTTGACTCTGTTCTATTTCATCATGCCGTGTGTCTGTTTTCTAAGTAAGTACTACGCTGCCATAATCTAGTTCCAGAATATTACTAAGTTATTTTTACGGGTTTATTTTGAGGTGTCAGGAATGGAAGCCAAGCCTTGAGTCTCCTTGGCGAGGGCTCTTCCACTGCGCTGCGTCCCCAGCCCATGCTTAAGTCCCCCCGCTTTGTTCTTCCTCTAATCTGGGGATAGAATCCAGAGTCTTTACCCTGAGCTCCTTTTTTTGTGCGTGGTACTGGGGATTGAACTAAGGGCCTTGTGCATGCTGGGCAAGCACTGCACCACTAAGCTACAGACCCAGCCATACCGAGCTACTCCTACAGCCATTTTTATTTGTATTTTGAGACAGGGTCTTACTAAGTTGCTAAGTTGCCTAGGCTGGGCTTGAAGTTGTAACCAGCCTCCCAGAGTGTTTGGACTATAGGAATGTGTCCAGCTTTAAATTCCTTTTTAATTGCGCTTCTTTACTTATTAGAGAAGTGCATTATTTTTCAATATAAAAAGTTAATGAAGAAATTAAAATACATGTTATTTGTTTGACTAACACTTTTGTTAACATTACTTATATACTTTTCTTTTAGTCACTGAGTGAATTAGTAAACTGTGGCTCAAGAGCTCAACAAAGTTGTCTTAATTGTGCGTTCTTTTTACAGCGCTGTAAGATGAATGAAGACACAGGCACTGATTACATAGCCCCGTGGCAGCTGTCTCAGGTGGCTGACGGTGGGGGTGTTGGAGTTGTAGAGGAGAGCAAGCACACGAATTTCACTAAAGGCGATTTTGTGACTTCTTTCTATTGGCCTTGGCAAACCAGGGCTATTCTGGATGGAAATAGCCTTGAAAAGGTGATGTATAATGTAAAAGTATCTAGTTTTTATCGCCCCATAATTCTTACTTTCTACACTTGATATTTACTATTTGTTATCAGGGAAACAAAAGCAAACATTTTTTTTAGCTCACTGCCAAAATGTGGAGAGCCTTTGTTCCTTTTCTACTGTCGGCTATGACTGTATGTGACAATTTATAGATTACCGAAGAATGTTGTTGTTTTCCACTGTTTTGTTCCTCAAATAATATGTATAATATAAAAATATTTTAGGAGATCAGGGATATAGCTCAGTGGCATAAGTACCTGTTTGGAAAGCACAAGGTCCTGAGTTTGATTCCTGGTACCAAAAAAATTTTTTTATACTAAGTAGTAGAACTTTCTCTGTAGCTAGACGTAGTAACACACACCTACAATCCCAGCACTCTGGGAGGCTGTGGCAGCAGGATCAAGAGTGATCCCACAAGAGTGATCACAAGAGTTGTAGCTCAGTCCTGTCAATTTAGTGGGACCCTCTCTCAAAAAAATATGGAAATAAAAGATTTTATTTTTTTTACTTGAAAATTTTTTTGGTAACAGGAATCAAACCCAGGACCTTGTGCTTCCCGGGCAGACACTATGCCACTGAACTATATCCCTGGCCCTAAAAAATTTTAAAAGGTCTGGGAATATAGCTCAGTGCAGAGGTCCTGGGTTCAACCCACAGTATCACCAAGAAAGAAAAAAGTCTCTCTATAATTATATACATTACAGTTTCCTGAGAAATAGCCACCTAAGACATTAATTTACTTTATGATTGAAATCCCATCTGATGTTTGAAATCCAGAGTTCACTTTAGTTCTGATGCTGAAATTGCCAGTATTTCCTTTTTTTTTTGTTTGGCGATACTGGGGATCGAACTCAACCTTGTGCTTGCCAGGCAGGCGCTTATTCCACTGAGCTATATCCCCAGCCAGTATTTCCTTTGATCTAAAAAAAAAATTGCAACTCCATGTAATTCTGCTTAGTTGATGTATTATCATAGACATTACTCTATGTCTATATACCACAGTTTCCCTCAGACGGAAAATGAAAATAATAGTTATCTCATAAATAGATATGAAAATTAAATGTTATTAAATGTGACTGTTTCAAAAAAAGCTTTGTAAAATTTTAATATTTTTATTATTACAAATTCTGAACCAGTTTCAAAAAGTTGTTAATACCAAAAAAAAAAAAAGAAAAAAAGAAAAAGTTGTTAATACCAAAATGGAATCACTGATGTCAAACCCTAACGTGGAGCTAGGAGGCCGTGCAGGAAAACCCCTAGTTAGCATAGGCCTGTGATAACTATTACAAGGACTCTGAAAACCTCAGGCTTGTACAAAGCTAAGTGTTACTCGTACAGAAGAGATGCCTTTGCATTGACTCACTCCACTAGTGCACTACCGCCAGCCACCTTTAATCTCCTGTACGGGGAATAGTTATTTCAAAACAATTAAAGCAGCTTTCCTTGTTTTACCTTAAAAAACTCTGCATCCCTTTGCCTCTCTGGCTGAGGCCACAGCCTGTCATGGCTTGTATGTCCTGGATTGCAGTCCCTGCTGTTACAGCATGACTGTCTCTGGAGAGCCATTCTTTCTGTCACTCAGGTTAAATTTCTTTTAGGAAGTAAAAAAGGAATATTCAGCAGCTAAAGTTCTGCCCGTCAATGTGCTTATGCTATAATAAGTACAGCTGGCTTTTGTCCCCAGTTTCTGACTCAAAGCTCTTAAAAACCTTGGAATTTCCTGTGTGATAGAAATTTCCTGAATGATAGGAATTTCCTGTGTGACAGGAATTTCCTGTGTGATGACAAGCCCCTTTCCATCATACCTGAGTTTATGTTAATGAGGTGGCAGTGAGGGGTACCTCGACAGCCTCAGGCTGGCTGGTCCGCAGACCAACTGAGTAGAAGGGGGTTGGAGGCTGAGTTGTGTAGCAACCCTTAAAGAAAGAGATTTGATGAATTTCTGGGTTGTTGAGCACATCCAGGCGCCAGGATGGTAGTGCACCCAGCTCTACAAGCATAGGAGCTCTTGTTCTTAGGACCCTTCTGGTCCTTACCCTGTGTATCTCTTCGCTTGGCTTTTCATGTATAAATGAGTAAATATGTTTACATATTTTTATATAGACTAGGAAACATAAAGTGTTTTCCTGAAGTTCTATATGAGTCATTCTAACAAATGACCAAACTTGAGGAAGAAATAGGAACCCTTAGTATTTTGCCAGTGAATCGGAAGTGCAAGTGTACGACTAGACCTGCAAGTCGTATCTGAAGTTGGAGCAGGATCATGCCGCTGAGACCATTAATTCTGGGATCTTGAGACAGGGAGGTTTGGCAGGACTTTAACGTAGCCTCTTGGTAGGAAGCAAATAGGCAGGTGCACTTTTGGTGATAAGAGGGAGGGAAACGTGGTTAATCAAAAGGGCAAGCAAGGGGCTGGAGGTACAGCTCAGTGGGCTAAGTGCTTGCCGCTGAGCACTAGGGCCCTGAGTTCGATCCCCGGTCCCGGAAAAAAAAAAAAAAAAAAAAAAGGGCAAGCTACTGCACTTGCTGTGATAAAGAAGCAGGATGTTTAGGTGAATTGGGTGAGACCTCTGTAAAAGTAGAAGTAAAAGTATAGAGTCTCTGTAAAACCCAAAAAAAAAAAACCAAAAAAAGTATAGAGTATACTTGTAAACTCTGTAAAAGTATAGAGTCTCCTTTGTTTGCTGCTTCTGTGCCTGTGAAACAGTGCCTTGCTGTCCTTTCCTGGGCTGTTCTGTGCAGTGTCCAGCTTTGATGTTCTATCCTGAGCTACTGTGCCTTATACAGGATAGTCAGCTGTGGTTCCTTCCTGTAATGAACTTTGATTTTACTTGTGCTGTAGAGCTAGTGCATGTCTGATTTCCATCTTGTGTGAGTCAAGGACCCACTGTGCTAGCAGCAACCTGACATTAATAAGAACTTAATTGAATTGTAGGACATCTAGTTAGTAAGAACTCGGTAGTGTGGAAAAAAAAGAAACACACACCTATGCTGTCAAGAGTTCTGTGTCAGAGTGGAAAACTCTCAGGATGCTATGGTGAGAAACTGAGCAGGCAAGACAACCTGAACATGCCCTAGGAACAGGTCCTAGAACTGAGAGAGAAACTCAGAAGGAATGGGGAGACACAAACACAGTGCTTTATACTGACTTTACAGTAAGCAACTGTGGCAATACTTGAAATATTGCTGTGTGTCATAGATGATCCTGTGCCTCATAGACCTTTATGTCTTTATCCACATAGGAGATTTAACTGGTAATTGTTTAAAACTACTGAATACAAACTGCTTTTTTAAAAAAATCTTTATGACACAGGGTTTTACAATGTAGCCTGGGCTGGCCTTGAACTCACAGTGATCCTCCTGCCTCAGCCCCACAAGTGCTGGGATTACAGGCATGCACCACCATGCCCAGCCAAATGGCCCTATTATTTATTTGTGGTAACTCAACCCCAAATAAACCAAGGAGATAGATCTTGATTACTTTTGGAGGTTTGTTAAACTTTCCAAAAAGTATGTAACTCCTTACAAATTATTTTAAAACCTGTAGGGTAGGGAGTGTTTTTACAGATTTTTTTCAATTCTGGCTTTACAGAAAGGAAAACAGAAAAAGAGCAGTATAATTATTGACAGAATCTAGCAAACATATAAACACAAAATGAAAAATTGAAAGCGATCTCATTTCTGCAATTAAGTGAAAACAAATTTTATCACATGGTTCTTACTCTATTTTGTGTATGGTACCAAGGGTTGAACTCAGGTCCTTATATACGCACTCTACCCCTGAGCTGCACCCCAGTGTGTTCCTTAGATTTTTAGCATCAATGATGAAAATGGCTGGAGTTTGAACTGGTGGCAATTTTTTTGGTTTTGGTATATATTTTTTAAAATGGCGTCTCCTGTGTTGCTCAGGCTGGTCTTGAACTCAAGCATTTCTCCTGCCTCATCTTCCTGAGTACCTGGGAATGCAGACATATGCCACTACATTTGGCCTTGACTTGATTTTTATGGATAAATGTTCACTTTCCATTGCTCAGAGGTTAAAAACCTTTCTAGCTGGATGTGGTGGTGTATGCCTGTAATCCTAGCATTTGGGAGGCTGAGGCAGGAAGATTGCTGCAAATTCGAGGCTAGCCTAGACCTCACATAGTTCAAGTTTAACCTGAACTACATAGGAAGACCCTGTCTCAAGAAACCAACCAAACAAACAAAACTTTCCAACTTTGCCTAGCGTTTTCCTAATAAGCACTTCCTATCTTTCGATATACATAGGTCGTTGATGAAAAATAATACTAATTTTTAAATGTAAGAATTATTTTTTCAAGTTTTTGAAATATAAAGAGAGCAATAATTATATTTTACTCTTTTTTATTTTATTTTACTCTTTAGAAATAGATTATAGCATTTTAACAAGACTGGAGAATGTGTTACTGTGTTAAAAAGCATGATGGGTCCCTGTGTGGACGCCCATAGCAAAGCACCACGGACTGGGCAGCTGTGGCCCCGGTGCTGTTTCTGCTCTGGAAGCTGGAGATCCAAGATCAGTGTTCTGGAAAATTTGGGTTCTAGTGAGGTTTCTCTTGTGGCTTACAGATAGACACCTTTCCACTATCCTAAAGGTCTTTTGGGCAGGGGGTGATGTGCAGTGGGGGTGTCTCCTATGTTTCTTCTAAGGGCACAAGTCCTGTTGATGTCGGGCACCACCCTTATGAGCTCATGTAACCTTAAATACCTCCTTAAAGGCCCTACCCAGGACAGTTACATGGGAGGTTAGGGCTTTAACGTGTTAACTTAGGGGTAGGGACACAATTCAGAGCGTAACAGGTAGTCTTTACCTTGCTGCCTTAAAGTAGGAATTGCAAGTATTATGCTAAAAAGAGGTATATTTTATTTTAGGTAGACTCACAACTTGTGGATGGACACCTTTCATATTTTCTTGGAGCTATAGGTATGCCTGGTTTGACGTCTTTGATTGGGATACAGGAAAAAGGTCATATAATTGCCGGATCTAATCAGACAATGGTTGTCAGTGGAGCAGCAGGTGCCTGTGGATCCGTGGCTGGGCAGGTAAATGCTGAGAATCATTTTAGTCATCATAAACCCCTGGGTACATGTGCATAATTGAAAGTATGAAATTAAATTTATATTATGATTATTTTACACATTTCTGGTGGAAAGGATGTTATTACTTACTTGGACTCTGTTAATAATAATATGAAGAATATACGTTTTTGTGTTTCATTCTCCATTAACCAGAAACAGATTTGGTAAATGCTGGAGCATTTCTGTCATCCATGTAAGGATGAAAATCAGAAATCTGTCTGGAATTCCATTTAAGTAAAAAACTAGCGAGTGGCTGAGGGTGTAGCTGAGTGTAGCCTGTGTACCTGTGCAAGCGTGTGCGAGGCCTGGGGTTCAGTGGCTCCGCAGCCCCTGCCTCCGCAAACACAAACTCTTCTGTGTATATTTTGGGTTTTTTGAGCAAGATCCTGCTACATAATTCAGGCTGGTCTTGAACTCACTGGATAGCCCAGATAGGCCTTGAACTCAAGGTGATCCCTCCAGCCTCAGCCTCTCAAGTGCTGGGATTATAGGTGTATACTGTCATGTGAGGCACAAACTCTTTTTTTTTTTTTGAGACAGGGTCTCACTATGCAGTTCATGCTGGCTTTGAACTCACTTTGTAGCCCAGGCTCTTCTCAAACTCATAAGGATCCTCCTGCCTCAGGCTCCCGAGTGCTGGGATTACAGGTGTGAGCCACCATGCCCAGCTACAAACTCATATTTTAAAGAAATAGCCTCTCAAGTAAGAAAGCATTTATTGCCAGGCATGGTGGTCCACACCTACAATCCCTAGCACTCTGGGAAGCTGAGGCAGAAGGATCCTAATTAAAGTGCAGCCTGGGCAGCCTAACAACTTACTGAGAACTGTCTCGAAAAATAAAGGGCTGATATGTAAGTCAGGGCAAGGGCTCAAGGTTCAATTTCTAGTATTTCTAAAATAAAAAATCATTTATTCTAGGAATGTAGTCATATTTTGATAGAACTTTGTAAAGTGTGTTGTTTTATGAATAATAGTCATTATAGTATAGAAACTATTGAAAGAAAATATTTTATTTTGATCCACATAGGCCTAAAAAATACTGAATTATAAGTTAGTGCTGTTTGGGGTCTGATTGTTCCTTTTGTAAAATCAGATTTAAATCATGAACCTTGAGGGCTGGGGATATAGCTCAGTGGAATAGGGCCTGCCTGGCAAATGCAAGGTCCTGAGTTTGATCCCTGGTACCACCCCCCAAAAAAAAGATTAAATCATGAATCTTTTACTGAGTAATTTTATTTAGTTTTAAGTTTCTTAATGATGACACTGCATGCCCTCATTTCTGTAGGTTTCAAATTTCTTTTAGCCAAAACCAGTGAGACCTCCCTCACTGTGAGGAGCACCCTCGGCTGCTTGTCATGACTTGCATGTTTACGCAGTTACGTGTTTAAATGTGATAACATAAACCATTTCATTAAAAAATTTCCTCCTAGATTGGCCATTTGCTGGGCTGTTCCAGAGTGGTGGGAATATGTGGAACACAGGAGAAGTGCCTCTTCCTGACTTCAGAACTGGGCTTTGATGCTGCAATTAATTATAAGAAAGGGAATGTGGCAGAACATCTCCGAGAATCATGCCCAGCAGGAGTGGATGTTTACTTTGACAATGTTGGCGGCAACATCAGTGACACAGTGATAAGTCAGGTGTTTGCTGACTTATTTCTTACAGATCTGAATACACCACTTTATTTGTTTGGATATCTTTTTACCTGATACCGAAGGGGAAAATAAAGTTATAGGGTTTATTGTACTTATTATCATATTTAAATGATGAAAGAACTTGCTGATACCTGCTTTCCTTTGCTCACGGTCCTGTACTGCAAACCTCAGTATCAGTTCTTGCCTAGCAATACATTTTCATCTGCAGTTTATTTTTTGTGAAAAGTGACATGTAGTAGCTTTAATCCCTCAGGATGATCACAAGTTCACAGTCCATATGGCAACTCAGTGAGTCCCTGTCTCAAAATAAAGAAGTCTGGGGAATGTATCCATGGCAAGTGTGAGATGCTTCAATCTCTTAAAAAAAAAAAAATTTAAGAGATACATTTTTAAAATACTAAAGTTCTGTGCTGGGGATATAGCTCAGTGGCACAGCACCAGCCAGGCAGTGCAAGGTCCTGAGTTTGATTCCTAGTAGTGAAAAACCTTGAAGTTCTGACTGCTAAGTCACTATTAACCAACCACAGCCATAGTCCCTCACTTTGGCTAGAGAGTGGGTTTTCATAGAGTATGGGTATCTATGTATTTTTATTAATAATGTTATAAAATATCAAGATGAGCTATTAACTGCATATTCCTTTCCTATAAATAAGATTATCTGCAGTTGAGGTTTTATTATTTAAATCCATTGCCTGGCATGGTAGCACATGCCTATAATCCTGAAACTTGGGAGGCTGAGACAGGAGAATCACTGGGCATTTAAGGCCAGCCTGTGCTACACTGTGCATTCAAGACCAGCCTGAAACTACATAGTGAAACCCTATCTCAAAAAACCTAAATAAATAATCAAAGAAATGCACTACTAATAATAAAAGTAACAATGACAACTAATGTAATTCTTTTATTGAGTGCCAAACTTCATTTGCCTTTATTTTGCTTTGAAGCAGACTTATATCTAGCTAATTAAAACTCACATATAATGGGTAAATCTTCAAAACAAACTCAGTAAATTGGCAATAAAAGGTTAAATATGATGGTGAAGGAGTCCGTCACTGAGACAGCCATAAAATCAGCAAACAGGAAGGTCATCTGTTTTGGAGTGTAATCCTGTTTTTCTGTGTGCAGATGAATCAGAACAGCCACATCATCCTGTGTGGTCAGATTTCTCAGTACAATAAAGATGTGCCTTATCCTCCCCCACTCCCGCCCGCTGTAGAGGCGATCCAGAAGGACAGGAACATCACGAGGTGCGTTTCTTCCCTTCGCCCTTATGCCAGATCCCAGGGGCTTACATGTCATGGATGTATATGGAATGTACTAGCCTTCACAGACAGCTTTCCCTTCTTAGGAAGACTTGTAAGGATATACTTTTTTTTTTAAAGTTGCATTGTTTGAGACAGGGTCTCATTGTGTAGCCCAGGCTGGCCTGGAACTGGTTTTTTTTTTTTAATTTTTAAAAATTTTAAAATTTTACTGATGACTATGTAGGCACAGATAATTTATTTCAATAAATCTTTCAAAAGCCTTAAAAATAAAAATAAAAATAAAATAAAATTTTATTGGTACCTTTAGATGTACATAATGATCTCATTCATCATAGAGAATCTGCACCTGACATGACATAACTGGGTTGTTTTCTCTCCATCCCCCCTCCTTTCACACCTCCTCCCCTTCCCATTTAGAAAAGCTATTTTCTCAGGTTTTTAAACTTTCCCCTTCTCTCCTCCCCCTCCCTTGTTCCCTTCCCCGTTTGAACATTTTCTCCCTATTTTACAACACCTGTAACACGTTTTGTTCCTTATTTACAGGAAGCACATACTTTTAAACTGGTTCAATATTTAGGGTTTGACTAATGAGCACCCTGAAAAGTCACTTAGCAACTTTGACTGGGCAGAGTCAGATCAGGAGAGGGTGGAAAAAGAATGTTATTTACAAAGGAAAAAATATCACAGTACAATACTGTGGCCAAATAGGGTTATTGACACCAGACAGACACAAACAGAAGTCTGCTTTACTGACATTTGTAGCCGTACCTAAAACTGTATCTGCCCAGACTCAGAGCAGCTAAACCCAGTGTTTGAAGGTTGAGATGGATTAGCGCTCTCCAGTGATCTGACCTTGGCTCTCCTTCCTCCTCTCTGATCGTAACCCTTTCCTTTTCACTGCAGGGAGAGGTTTCTGGTGTTAAATTATAGGGATAAATTTGAGCCTGGCATTCTGCAGCTGAGCCGGTGGTTTAAAGAAGGAAAGCTAAAGGTAACCCCCTTTCTTTTCTTTCCCCCACTGCCAGGCATGGCACCCAGGGCCTCACGCATACTATGCCAGGACTTTTACCCGTGAGCTGCATGCCCAGCCTTAGCACTCACTTCGATTCTTCATCACTACAATTCTTGTTATTCGGTGTACTTTTGTATTATGTGAGCTTATAGCAAACATTTGTTTCATTATAAAAAATTTTCTACAAAAGAAATGTGTACTGAGTACATAAATTATTAATCTGTGATCCAGAGATGTAGACCTTGGATACTCTCAAAACCTGTAAATGATAGGTTTTGGGTATGTGCTTACATTTTAAAAAGTATATAGCTTTTGATTTTTTACTTATAGAATATTAGACAATGGGGATTATAGGGTTTCATTGGGGGAACAAAAGGAACTTTTTTTTTTAGATAGAGTCTTGCTGTATACTTCAGGCTGGCTTTGAGTTCACTACATAGCCCAGGCTGGCCTTGAGCTCACTTTGTAGCCCATGCTGGCCTCGAACTTGCAGGGATCCTCCTGCCTCAGACTCCCGGGTGCTGGGATTAAACTGTGCGTCACTACACCTGGCAATAATGGAACTTTTTAAAGAATTTTATTAGTACATGTTTGCAGTATATGCATTTTACAGTCATCTTGGGGGAATGGAACTCTAAATATAGAACATCTGTTTCTAGATGTAAGGGTCTAATTAGTGTTGCTGCCTTTGCATAAATTATGCACATTGAAATTTTATGCAAATTCACACAAATTGAAAATTTATGCAAATTAAATAGAAACACTGCTGGGGATGTAGCTCAGGATCACAGTGCCTTGCTTGGCAAGCGCAAGGCCCTGAGTTCGATTCCTGGTACCAAAAAATAACAATAATAAATAAATAAATAAATGAAACTGAAGTTTAAAGAATACTAAATATAGCTACTTTGACTTACAGATCAAGGAAACTGTGATAAATGGATTAGAAAACATGGGAGGTAAGATGAATGCAGATTTTTAAAATCATATATACATGTTAGGCACACATCGTCTTTTTAAATACTACCTTTCAGGTCTTTCCTCGTGTGTGTGTGTGTGTGTGTGTGTGTGTGTGTGTGTGTGTGTGTGTGTGTGTGTGTTTGCTAGGGACTGAGCCCAGGGCCTGGAGCATGCTCTACCCCTGAGCTACACCCCTATGCATTGTGTGTGTGTGTGTGTGTGTGTGTGTGTGTTTTTGCTAGGGACTGAGCCCAGGGCCTGGAGCATGCTCTACCCCTGAGCTACACCCCTATGCATTTTTTCTCTGTAGCAATTCTGGAGGTCAGTGCTTTCTGAACATTTTATGTGGGCTTTGGTTTTTGTGTGTATGTGATGGTGGGGGTAAAACCCAGAGGTTTCTGCACGCTAGACAGGTGTTCTATCACTGAGCTCAACCTTTTTATTTTGTTTTGAGGTGGTCTCACTGAATTGCCCAGCCTGGCTTCAAACTTGAAAGTCTCCTGCCTTAGCTTCCAAGTGTATTTCTTCTCTGTAAAGTTGTCCTTTAATATAGTCAAACTCCATTAGAGTTCAACTTAGTGCTGTTTGAGAGGAATTATTTTCACATTTCTAACTATAAAATGTTTCTTTGCTTTTTCAAACAGTTTATGAAAATGTAAGGATTCAGAAAGTTACTTAGGGTTTAGGTAACTTTTTCAGATTAAATGATGGTGAGGCATCATAAAATTAAGCAAAAATTTTTTTGTACCAGGAATCGAACTCAGGACCTTGTGCTTGTAAGGCAGGCGCTTGTGCTGCTGAGCTGTATACCGGCCTTTAAGCAAATTTTCAATATTTAACTTTTTCTCTTTTGTTCATTTCCAATTTAGATAACAGTAATTTTTAAAAACTGGGTTAGTTTGTGATGTAACTTGGTTTTACTTGAGGTTTTTATAACATATGTAAGCAGCAGAGACCACCAGGTTTGTGTAAAGGCAACACGGCTTGGACTTTATTGTGCCAGAGTGCAATAAGACCTTGCGTCCTGAACAAAGAAAAGTGTGTCCCTTTTACAGGGACAGAGAGAAGGCAGGGGACGTTAGGTAGGAAGAACCCAGTGAACATCTGTGGTTCAAGTTTCCTTGGCAGTCTTGCATCTCCGTGGGCGGAGTCCTTTGCAGGGTCTGCTGTAAATTCTTGGGTGTCTCCGGCACCTGCAGACTCCCTTGTCCTGTGATGACAGCCTGTGCTGAGCTGAGCTCCCTGCAGAGAGTAGCGCTTCTGCCGGCAGGGGGGCTGGGGCTGAGGGCCGGGCCACGCTGGAGACTGACGGGTTTCTTTGTGATAGAATTGCCTTCTGTGTTCCACACTAAAATCACTGAAGAGCTGGGCAATAGTGGTGCTTATCTGTAATCCCAGCACTCAAGAGGGTGAGGCGGGAGGATTGCCATGACTTCGAGGCCCGCCTGGGCTACATAGCGGGATCCTGTCTCAAAAAACCAAAATAAAACAAAATCATTGAAGACATCATTCAAAAGAATTTTATGTGTTTGAACAACTGGTAAACAAGTATGATGAAGACGTTTAGCTTCTTAGATAACTTTTTTTTTTCCTTTCCAGCTGCATTCCAATCCATGATGACAGGAGGTAACATCGGAAAGCAGATAGTTTGCATTTCAGGAAGTTCTTTGTAATTTTTGTAAACTTTTTCATCAAAGAAATCATATTTTTCCCCCACTGTACACAAAACATTGAAGATATGTTTAAACAACCTAAGAGTACAGAGCCAGGCATGGTGGAACATGCCTGAAATCCCAGCGCTTGGGAGGCTGAGGCAAAAGGATCACAAGTTCAAGGCCAGCCTGGGCTACATAGTGAGTTCAAGGCCAATCTGAATGACATTATGAAACTGTCTCCAAGAACAAAAATAGAAACGAAAAACCCAAAACCCTAAGACTATAGATAGACTGACTTAAATATGATCATATGTGATTTTTTTCTTAGTAGCATGACTTAAATCTCTGCTATGTCTTCAGTGTTATATGCACTCTGCGTCTAACACATGAGTATTATTAATAGATGGAAGCCAACGTGGTCTATTTTTTTTGTTAAAACTAATATTATAGACATTTGTATCAGATATTTTGAAACCACTGGAGATTTGGTACAACTGTTAATGGTTCATATAAAATTGATTTTTTTAAATGGAATAACATGTATTTAAAACAATAAATATTCTGTTAATGCTGAGTGAGTGAGGAGGCACTTAGTATACATTTGTTGAGCTGGAAATATATTACATGATTCTTAAACTGAGCATTAGTGTAAGAGTAGAATTGGGGTGGCCATTCCGTGTTGCGAGTGGAAAAAGGACTTAAGGCATGCTATGACCAGGTGTGATAGAACAAGCCTGTAGGAATGTAGCTTAGTGGTAGAGTGATTGTCTGGTATGCAAAGACCCGGGTTCGACCCCAAGACAAACACACACATAAAGCTGTGGTGTTACATAGGGGCTGGAGACAGAGCAGCGGGGCTCAGACTTATAGAGCACATTTTGGATACAGCAGAGGCTTTGGTTTGAGAGTGACACGAGAAAATAAGTAGCGGATCAGGTGAGGAACAGCATGAGACTAAATTTACATCCACAGGGTCATCTATTTGTTTTGTCAGATAGGTTAGTTCACAGATTAAAACTTCAATAGATATTGATACAGGCATATCTTTATGTTAGGGAAGCAGCACACTGCCAGATGGTTGTAAAGATGAGAGGTCAGGTAGATACAAACACCAGTTGGAATTTTGAGTCATTAAAGACAAAGGGGGGAAAAAAAGCACCACCAGAAGCTGGGCGTGGTGGCACACACCTGCCTGTAATCCCAGCACTCGCGAGGCTGAGGCCAAGGATGGCTGCAAGTTCGAGACCAGTCTGGGCTACAAAGTGAGTTCAAGGCCAGCCTCAACTGCATAGCGAGACCCTGTCTCAGAAAGACAAAAGATAAAATAAAGACAAAGGGGTTGAGGGCGTAGCTCAGGGCAGAGTGCTGCTCAGTATGCCAGTGTCTCCAGGTTCGGCCCCTAGTGGCAAAACAACAAACAAAAACAAAGACAGATTGAAGGTATCCTGTGTTCATTCTTCAGCATGTCTGTGGCTGGCTCCAGGTACTGAGCCCAGGCTCTTCCCACTGAGCTATATCCCCAGCCCTTTTGTACTTTTTGAGACCCAGTCTCACTCAGTCAATAAATTGCCCAGACTGGGTTCCAATTGCTTTGGAGACAGGGTCTTGCTGTATAGTTCAGGCTGGTCTTGAGTTCACTATGTAGCTCAGGTTGGCCTTGCACTTCATGGTCATCCTCCCGGCTCAGCCTCTCAAGTGCTGGGATTACAGGCGTGCGCCACCACGCCCGGCTCCTTGGGCTCAAATGTGATCCTTTTGCTCCTAGAGTGCAGGCATTACAGGTGTGCTGCCGTGCCCCTCCCCACACTGAGGACTGAACCCAGGGCCTGGCTCCTGGCAAACCTACAAGAGCCATATTCCAGCATTTGTAGCAAGTAGATCCAAATGCTGTTTGTAATCACTCTAGTTTATTTCAGTGGCCTGTTTTTTATACTTTCCTGGACTACCTTGCCTGAAGGTTAGCAGTTTTAAGATTTTCTGTATGGGGATTAATTCCCAAATATACATCTCCATTACTTAAATTCTAGATATCTCATTGGCACCTAAAACTTTGCTTATATAAAGAATTAGTTTCCCCTGAAAGGTTATTTGTATACCCAACTATGTACCCAAACCACTGCCTTATCTGTGTGTATACGGGATTACCTTTAACCTGGAAAGTACCTTCTAAGAGAACTTCCATCCCTGCTGTCACTGTTGTAGTTGACTGCCCTATTCTTTTGCACTGTAGCAAGTATTTTAAAAAGTAGTATTTTGGGCATCCTTGCAGTGCATGTGTATTAACTAGACTAAAATTGTGAGCTGGGTGTGGTGGCACATGCCTGTAATCCCAGCACTCAGGAGGCTGAGGCAAGAGGATTGTAGCCTGGGCTACAGAGTGAGTTCAAGACCAACCTGAACTGCATAGTGAGACCTTGTTCTCAAAAAGACAAAAAATAAACTAAAATAATAAAATTGTGGCAGTTGTAGACACCTTGTACTGACCCTCCCAAAGCCTACCTCCCAAAAAGGGCCAAAAAATTCCTTGAGGAGAACCAAAACTTAGTGAAAATATTAAAAATGCCATGGTGATTAAAGGGGGAAATGTAAAATGTAAGTGTAAAATCAAAAACAGTGACACAAGGACTGAAAAACAATGTTTTGTAGAAAGCTATAAGTTATGTTTTACAATATGCTCTGAAAAAACCATATAGAGTTTTGTATAAAAAGAAAAATATTACAAGACCATTGAAGGATCAGACTACTGGAGTTCTTTTCACAGAAATCAGATTGTTCTTTATTCACGTTTGGGTCCCATAAGAAGAAGCTGCCCGATACTCTAACAATAGGTCATATGTGTGACTACCAAGTGCTGGATATGGCTGAATTAGGTATGGAAAAATTTGTGTCTCTAAAAGACATTAACAACAGTAACGTCCTGAGGGAACAAAACCCATGTTAATATTTGCTGGTTGATGATTCTGATGTAACAGAAGACTATAGAAGTCTAAAACTTCTTACTGATTTCTTTGGAGGCCTCGCAGTAGCACCACGGACTGGGTTAGAGTATGTTCTGCCCCTCACTGCTCTGGAGGGGAAGGTTCACTTTTTTTTTATTTTTTTTTTATTTTAGAAACATAAAAGTACAAAGACATATTGACAAACATACACCCATTATCATAGAAAATAGTACAATCACAACTAATCTATAGACAAGGTGATATGGTCTCAACAGTAGTTGTTGCTTTATCCATTGATATCTTCGAATTGTAGATGTATGGACCCATATACAGACATGCAAATTTAGTCAGACAGTTG
>PVLD010025276.1:0-23993 GCA_004027595.1 Dinomys branickii | reverse complement strand
TCGGAGGGCTGAGCTTTGACACAGCCCACGGGAGCCTCAGAAGCCACTCTGGGCGGGGAGCGGGGCGCTCACAGACTGTGGAGCTCAGGGACGCGAACACCAAGAGCTCAGGGGCTTTCGCCTTGACTCTTGTGCCGCCGTGGAGGCGGCAGACGCAGCCGTGAGCACAGGCCGCACCCACGTGGACGGGAGAGCGGGGAGACCAAGAGCGCTGTCTCCAGAGAGGACTCCCGGAGACCAGGCGCCCACCTGGCGTGAGGGACTCTCTGCTGGGGCATTAAACAGCACACCGAAGACCTCCACCTGTGGGATTCTTGTGAACTGTGTGGAGAGGCTGAAGGGACCGAGATCACGAGTGACCGGGACACTGGAAAGAGGAGGGGCTTTGCTTTTGTCACCTTCCATCACCACGATTCTGCGCATCAGGCTGTCACTCGCGGAGACCATGCCGCGAGCGGCCACACGTGTGAAGTGAGGAAAGCCCTGTCCAGGCCATGAAGTCGAGGTGGCTATGGTGGCCCCAGTGGCAACGGTAGCTGTGGCAGCGGCTGAAGAGTTTAGATACAGTACTGCCCAGCAGGAGACACAGCCCAGCAGGAGAGCAGCCAGCGCTAGAGAAGTGAGAGGGAAGCTACAGCTCACAGACTTGTGAACTCGGCCAGGCACAGTGGTGCCAGGGCCTCGCGGGTACAAAGACATGCTTTAGATGATACCCACGGGGATGGACAAAAAACTCAAGGACTGTGGCCAACTGTAGAACAGGGTATTTTCGTCTCCGGTCTGTGGAAAGGGTAAATCATTCCAAGACTGGGTTTTAATGCAGAGTTTTTTTTGCACCCATGTTGATTGCTAAATGTAATAGTCTCATCATGATGCTGAATGAATGTCTTTAAAAAACTTTCCTTATGCGAAGAGTATGAATATTTATAAAGGTTACATAAAGTAGGAGTTAATACATTATCCCACGTGTATCCTGCCCATGGTGATTCATTGGCTAAGGTTGCAAATAACCCACAAATTTTAGTCTTTTTGTTCACACTCTGCCCTGGTGTGAACTGCACTGCAGCTTTCTCACTCCTGCCTAAACCATCCAGAAGACAAGGCATGAGGGGTCACCGGAGGAGGCTGGAGAACTCCCCTGTGCCGGGCACAGTGGGGGACGGACTCGCCAGGTCTGGAAGTGGCTTAATGTTACTCTTGTTAACATGCTACTGGTCAGAAAGAAGTCTAGGGCTCCCCCTAAATCCAAGTGGGAAGAGACCGGGAAAGCTGTGCTTCTGTCTGCAGAGGAACCAGTACAGAGCTCAAGACGTGACACACAGGAACCTGAACCTCTGGATGTTATTCTCAGAGTGTGAGGTCTAAAGGGCTGCAGCATATCTTGAGCATTTTTTTTTTTTTTGTATCGGGAATCGAACTGACGAGCTTGTGCTTGCCAGGCAGGCACTGTGCTGCTGAGTTATAAGCCCGGTAATCCTGATCATTTTCACTTGGGTATCTTTCCGCAAACCTAGCCCTGCATTCACCTGATTAGCGTTCTGATGTGAACTGAATTCTCATTCCTATTTTTAATGGATATGGATCAGGGATTAAAATACACTCGAACCTGTAAATCAAGGACAATGCTACGGGAACCCCTTGAATTCACAGGGATCGGGGATGGAAAGTGTCCCCTTAGCCGCTCAACTAATGAAGGGTAACAAAAGTGTTGATCTGTCTTAGCCAGGTTTCTGCACACACATAACCAATGGGACTGGGACCCTAAGGCACCCATTTATGCAATTAGGAATGCCGAGAAGCTCCCAGATTTGCAGTTGGCAAGCGCAAGGCCATGGAGCTGACATATAGTTGCAGGTGGAGTTTCAGTGCCTAAGAACCGGCAGAAGCAAGGGTGCCGCTGTAGTATCAAAGCCAGCAGGTTAGCAGAGCTGCTGTTTCAGCCTGAAGGTGAAGGCCACACAAACCTAAGGTCCCAGCGCAAGCACTGAGGTACAGTTCATTCTTTAAGTAGAAGAAGGGTCAGCCTTTTGGTTACAGGCAGGCTTTCAACTATTATACGAGAATTGCCCACTTAGGAGAAAGTTACCTAAACTGGGTATAGCCATGCCCATAATCCCAGCATGCTGGGAAGCTCACAACAGGATCCTAAGTTCACACTCTGTCTGGGCAACTTACTAACTTTGTGAGAACATGTCACAAAATTAAAAAGGGGAAAATGAAATTTGAGGATGTAGCTCAGTGCATACACCTTGAGTTGAATCCCCACTAGAGAGACGGGGAGAGGGGGAGACAAGAAGACAGAACACACACCTTCTGCTTCTCAGTTTGCAACACAAACGTTAATCTCATTCTTACAGCCAGATACCGTGGCACACATCTGTAATGCCAGCACACTGAGGGGCTCAGTAAAGATTGGAGATCTGAGTCCAGCCTGGACAATTTAGCACAACTTGCAGGGTGGGGACTCATTGTTTGACAAAAGTATCCATGTCCTTTATAGTCTAGTCAAATTGGCACATAAAATGAACCATTATGTAATCCAAAGGCATACGATAAGAGTTCGTATTTATTTGAAATTCAGAGCCAGGAATGGTGGCTCATACCTCTGCTCACAGTACTTGGGAGGCTCAGGCAAGAAGTTCAAAAGTCTGGGCTCAGCTTGGGCAGAAAGTGACACCTTTCCCTAAATAAAAAATTAAAAAGGTGTGGAAATGGAGCTCAGTGCAAAGGCCCTGGTTTCAATCCTGAGAACCATAAATAAATTCTCCAAACTATGTTTTCTTAAATTGAAACATTTGGAGGTTTTGAGCTATAGCATAGTGGATGCTGAGGATACGCAAGGCTCTGGCTCCAGTCCTTAGCCCCGAGAAACAAAAACCACCACCACCTGTGATTTGTGTTTGGTGTCCAAGTTTTACCATGATGTGTCCATGTGTGGTTTTATTTGTTCTGCAATTTATAGGCTTGCTGTGTTTCTTCAGTGCTGGAAAATCCTTCCCCATTAAATGCCACTTTTTGCTCATATTTATATATATGGCTGCTGCCAAAATGGCAAAGGTTTTTTTTTTTTTTGTATTGAAGAGTGAGCCTAGGGCCTTCACACTGAGCTACTTCTGCCAGAAATATCGATCATGGGTTTTGGTGGTGTATGCCTATAATCCCACCATTCAGGAAGGTGAGCCAGATCACTGTTGTAAGCCAGCCTGGGTTACAGAATTCAAGGTCAGCCTGAACTACAGTGAGACCCTGTCTCTAAAAACCAAACAGATTTTGCAACTCTGATTGAACCCAGGTCCTTCACACCAGGCTGTATCTCCAGCCCTTTCAATTTTTTTTGAGACCTGGTCTTAAGTTGCTGAACTTCCAAGGCTGGCCTCAAACTTAACAGTTGTCCTGCCTCAAGCTTCCACAGTGCTGGAAGTACGGGATGTGCCCCCCCCCCCCGTGCCCAGGTGACCACAGGAAGTCCAAACGGAAGCAGGCGCCATCCTCCTCAGAAATGCCTAGTGCTCCATTTTAACAAGAGCCCACTCCTGTTCTGTTTTGGACATACTTCACTGCGTGTTTGGATAGCACTCTGGTCATCCTCTCGTTACACCAACCTACAAAAAGTCAATCATGACATGGGCTAAAGTTCGAATAAAAAAATGAGGAAAAACTTTTGAGGACTTGTTTCAAACACATCTGAATGTGCTAAAGAGGCAAAAACTAACGTGAGGAAAACTAGGGAACAAATCATGTAGGCTGCAGTGTTAAGGACCTATCCAGAATTTGTAACTTGTAAAACCTGTTATGTGCAAGTTGTTACTCCTGGGTACAGCAGGGAGGGGAACAGAGAAAGTTCTTGCTACCATGGAGCTTGCATTCCACTGGGAAGCAGACAACCAAATGTAACTACACCAGATAGTTGTAAATGTCTTCAAAATAGAAGCAGAACACCTAACTGGATGCAGGAAGTAGCAGCTATCACACAGGATCTTCACGTGGCAAGAAGCAGAGTTTTCAGGACCCTTTCTGAAGATTTCCAGGTGAGAACGCTCTCAGCTACCTCAGGTTTATTCCTACCAAGCTGCAGTCTCCCTGATGTTTTTTGGAAGGAGGGGTCCCCCACCACGTAGATAGCTAACACGCTTTCTAGACTGACTGACTAATAGCACTATCTCAGCCAGGTGTGGTAGTACACACCTACATCCCAGCACTGTGGCAAGACAGCCTGAGCTGTAGTGAGTTCAAGGCTAGCCTGGATTACCCTAGCTCCAAACACTTCAGAAAAAAAAAAGGAAACCTTGTCTTAAAAAGAGAAAATAGGGGCTGGGGATACAGCTCAGCGGCCTAAGTGCCTGCCTGGCAAACACAAGGTCCTGAGTTTGATGCCCGGTACCAAAGAAAAATTTAAAAAAGAGAAAATGGGTAAGACCATTAGGTCTGACTTTGAAAAAACAAACTCATGTAAGTACTTGAAGCCTGAAAACTTCAGTAACACTGACCCACATCCCTAATTCTTTATACTTTCTTTTATTTATGACAGTAGTAGGGATCCTGCCCACAGGGTCCTCATGCTAGACAACTGCTCCCCACACGCTACTACTTCTCCAGCCCTTGGCACTTTCCCTTTAAATGTCAAGACACTGCTCTGGGGAGGTTTCACTAACCCTGAACAACCAATCAGGTAAAACTTAGACTGGAACACAGCTCACTGATTAATAGTGATCCAAACTCTTTCAGGGCTTGGTAAACAGCCTATGACTTTTTGGCTCCTAAATTTTCCATAAACTTATTTCAGATAATTTTGCTATGTAGTTCAGGCTGGCCTCAAACTCAGTGATCCTCCTGCCTCAGCTTCCCAACTGCTGGAATTACAGGTATCTGCCACCACACTCAGCAATAAACACTGCCTTGTAATGTCTAATAGAAGGAATTTTTTAAACTTTCACCTCCTGGAAAACTGTTACTACCTTTCATTTTCATTCTGTTTTGCAAGTAAACAAGTCCATGGTTCTCTATTAAGTTCCACTAAATCCCATTTCTAGGGATAAAACATTACAACCAGCAAAATATCTAAAACTTTAATTTTAAAAATTAAGCTTTCAGCCGGGCATGGTGGTGCAAGCCTGTAATCCCAGCACTCGGGAGGCTGTGGCAGGATTGTCATGAGTTGGGGGCCACACTAAACTACATACCCAAGTTCAAGGCCGGCCCGCAACACCGTCTCAAAAGTCCAAAAAAAAAAAGCTACAGGAACAGTTCAGTGGCAGCGTGATTGTAACACAAGCAAGGCCTTGGGACAGCACATAAAAAGTAAAATAAAAATTTGTGTGTAGTGTTGGAGATTGAACCCAGAATCTTGTGCTTCTAAGCACATGCTCTACCGGTGAGTGACACCTCTATTCCTGTACAAAGATCTTTTAGTACATATAGTTAAGATTTTTTTCAACCAGGTTAAATCTAGTCATCTCATTTTTTTTTTTTTTGTTTTTTTTTTGTTTTTTTTGCGGTACCAGGGATCGAACTCAGGACCTTGCGCTTGCCAGGCAGGCGCTTATTCCACTGAGCTATATCCCCAGCCCTAGTCATCTCATTTGGTAGTGAGGAATGATCCCAGGGCCTTAATACCAAGTACATCACCAGTGCTTTTTTTTTTTTTTTTTTTTTTTTTTTGCGGTACTGGGGATCAAACTCAGGACCCTGCGCTTGCTAGGCAGGTGCTTATTCCACTGAGCTATATCCCCAGCCCAACCAGTGCTTTTTCTAAAGACAAGGTCTTACACTACTGTGCCCAGGCTAGGCTTGAACTTGCAATCTTCTACCTCAGCCTCCCAGTGCTGGGATTATAGGCCTGGGGCATCACGGCCTCCCACGGTCATCCCTTTAAACTAACTTGCTCCTTGCTATGACACAGGGTGTAACATTTTGCTGGAGAGTAAAATGGAAAACTGACTGGCCATAGCTCAGGGATGTAGGTGGCTCTGCAGTTCTTTTCATCCACCGTTTTAATTATTCCAAGAAAAGGGTTTTTTTCTTGGTTTTTTGGGACAGGGCCTCATTATGTAGTGTAGGTTTGCCACAAACTTGTGGTGACCCTGTCTCAGCAGCCCCAAGTGCTGGGATTAAGATATGCACCACCAGGCCTGGCCAAGAAAAGGAGTTTTAAGGAGTTTTTATTTATTAAAGAGCTCTGTTGCCGAGGATTTAGCTCTGTGGCACAGCACCTGCCTGTTCAAGTGTGAGGTCTCATGAATTTGACTTTGGTGCAGAAAAAAAAATAAACCAATCCTAAGAGTTCTGTTAATGTTTGCCTGCAGTTACATAAGGGAGCCACATACTTTTTTTTGGTGGTGCTGGTGATCAAGTCCAGGTGTTAGGTGCTCTACTACTGAGCCACGAGTTGTACAGATACAAAAACTGGACATGACTGTTCACATTTTCACTGTATCCATTTACTTGTCTAGAGAAGGCATAGTGAATACTGAAAACTCAAGCCTAAAGCTACATTAATTATGAACTAGCCGGGCGTGGTGGCACACACCTGTAACCCCAGCACCAGAGACTGAGGCAGGAGGATCGTTGCGAGTTCAAGACCAGCCTTAACTGCACAGCGAGACCCTGTCTGAAAAAGACTAAAAAATAAATAAAATAACAAATAAACTCAAAGGCCATTTACAATTTAAGTGCTCTCATACAAAGCATCAAAAGTTAATACAAGTACTACTCTTAAGCAGTCACAGAAGTCTAAGCCACATTTATTTGCACATGTATAGTAATGGGCAACAGACACTCCAAGTTCATACAAATTCATAAAACAACAAAGTTAATAATCACTTGGTACACTTGTGTGCTATCTTGCTTACATATTCAAGTATAGATGAACTTCCTTCATTTTGTAAACTTTCATACAATACTTCCTTAAACAAAAAAAAAAAATTCTTGGAACCACAGATTGGCATGTTTCAGTTAGAGCCAACACAAAGGTTAAGACAAGACCACAAACTCAAAAAACAAAAATTTAGAAGATACTGTACTTCTACTTCCTTCCCCTAGAAAGAAGTGATTATTTTAACAGGTTATATATGCTGTTATCACACAAGTAACCATGACAACAAAAGAATGATGCTCCCATAATTAGGAAGAAAGTAACAACCAAATCGTATTTTTAAATCTACCAACCATATGGTTTAAGAACGAGAAAATGCTCAGAAAACAAGGGAAATTAGGAAATAGCCAATGACTTTTAAAGAGAACTATTCCCTCACGGCCACAAAGACCTGATTCTGACAACTCAAAAATGTAACTGTCTCAGGCAAGTAAGTGCGGAAACCTTAGTAACATTCTAATTGTGTTTAGCATCTAATGATAAAAGCTGAAAACGATATCAAGAGGTTATTTATTATACAAGTGTCAACAAGGACATCCCAAAAATAATGAAAGAAATGCACATTTATTTCTACAAAAGCAATATATGATACAGAATTACAGTAGAAGGGAACAGACTTAAAGATTTACCTATTAAAATATACAGATTCTTACTGAAGAATGTATGATATTTAAAAAAGATGACAAGGGATGTTAATCTTTTTTATTATTATTATTTTTACATATTTTGGAACCTCACATAATTTTGATAAATAACTCTTACAAAATTATGCAAAAAGTACAAGAATGTCTGGTAAACAAACAGTCTATTTTCCAAAAAGATTTTTTACAACATGCATTTCTTAAGGCAGCATCCTCCTTACAAGGAAAGGTAATCCTTTTTACTCATCAAGAAATCTTCTGCTGCAAATAGGCTAAGAAAGCCTGGCTTCTTCCATTAACGCCTTTTGTCTTTCCTGTCTGATTTTCGGTCTTTTTCACTTCTTGAAGATCTTTTGCCTGATCGACTACTCTCTGATATAGACCTCTTTCTGTCGGAGCGGGAATTCTTATCCTTTGATCCTTTCGCATCTCTACTACTACCACCTTTGGAAGATTTATGACTTCTTTCTAGTCCTGAAGTGTCCCTCCGCTTGCGGTCCACGCTCCTCCTGTGCTTCCTGTCCCTGTTGTGCCCTCGGCCTCTACTCCGACTCCTGCTTTCACTACTACTAGTCGTGCTGCTGCTACTGTCCCTGCTGCTGCTCCCGCTCGTGCTGGAGCTGCTGCTGGAGCTGCTCCGACTGCTGCTGCTGCCGCTGCTGGAGCTGCTCCCGCTGCTGCTGCTGGTTGAGCTGCTACTGGAGCTGCTGCTGCTGCTGCTGCGACTTCTACTCTTGCTTGTTTTATTTCTAGCACGACCTCTACTTCTGCTCCTAGTCTTGGTTTTGCTTTTACTTTCTGAGAGTATCGTCAAGACTGGCTCTACTGGGACCTCAGTGAGTTTCACAGACTCTACAGGAAACTCCTTTCGCTCAGGGAGTAAGTTTCCTTGATCCTGAATGACCTGAGGCGATGGCTGTGAAACAGCTGATGGCAGAGTCTCAGGCTGAGGGACAGGCTGGGGCTGGGGCACTGGCTGGGGCTGCGCCTGGGGCACTGGCTGGGGCTGGGGCTCGGGCTGGGAGTGGGGCTGAGACTGGGGCTGAGACTGGGGCTGAGGCAGGGGCTGAGGCAGGGGCTGAGCCATAGGCTCAAGTTGAGGCTCAGATTCTTTTCCTTCTTTTTCCTCAGACTCCTTTTCCATTTCTATAGCACTAACGTTCTCTTTTCCAGGAGAAAGAGATTTACATTCTTTGTCTGGCTCAACTTCAAACTCCACCTCTGGCTCCAATTCTTTGCTAGTTTCATTTTCTGAAGGCTCCATACTTTCAGCTTGATTACTTTCCATTCCCTCCTGCTCAGCAATCACATTTGTGACATTCTCTACCATCTCTAGCACATCCATCACTTCTGCCTGACCATCCTGCTGCTTCTCTCTCTCTCTTACCTCAGATTCCTCCTCCATCTTAACCTCCATTTCCTGTTTCTGTTCCTCCTCTTCCTGCTCTTTCTCTGCATCACTATGCACTATGCCTACTTCCTTTTCCTCTTCCTCTCCTGCTTCCTCTATTTCTACGTCATTGTGCTGATTACCTGTCTCCTCCAACTCTTCCTCTCGCTGAGCCACCTTACCCTCCTCTCGCTCCGCCTTCTGTTCTTCATTACGCACCACCTGATGCTCTTTTTCCTTCATTGATTGTCTTCTAGGCCTAGCCTCCATTTTATTTATTTGTTCTGCAAATTCGAGGCGTCTACCTTCAAATAAAGCTAAAGAATAAAAATGTACATGTGTAACCAAGAAAACGCAGTCTATTTTGCACCAGGTCACAAGTTATCATTAGCTTCACGTAAACGTCTTTCTAAAGACATGATGAGGAAACACTGACTGTAACAAGTAAGTGCAAACTGATACACGGTAATCAAGTAGCACTAGGAACTTCTACACTAAGCATCAAGGACAACGGGGCCACCATAATGGACTGAAAACAGCTCAGCCTTTTGTCATTTATCTTTATGTTAGAAGAAAATTAACAAAGCTTCTTTAGAAGCAAAAACCAGCTTTTAATACCATGCAATAATTTTCGAATCCCAAGAAAAATAAAGAAAAAAAAATCATCCAAGCAGTGTCTATCCCTCCCGGTGGGCACCCTCCATGAACTATACAAATGCTACCTGTGTAACTAGAGTTTTTACGTGGCTACTAGCAAGCATAAAGAAGAATCTTACACAAACACACACACTTATAAATGTACTATGTTACTCATAAAGAAATGCAACGAACTTCTTTAGGTACTTACCATTCATTTTTCTCTGTGACTCTTCTATTAGTTTTTGGGTAGCTGGACACATTCTTCCAGGAATATAGAACAAATGGGGCTTTGTCTTAGTTCTTATATATTTAATTATCTTGGCATTATGTTCATTCCACTCTTCTTGCTAAAGAAAAGGCATAAGATCAGTGCTTTTGTGAACACAAAGGGTCACCAATCTGTGTTTTTTTGGATACCAGAAATCAAACTCAGGACCTTGTACTTGCTAGGCAGGTGCTTGTGCCACTGACCTATATCCCCTGCCCAGGGTCACCAATTTTAAGTCTAAAATACTACTGACCAGTTGTGCAAGCTCAACCTTCTGCTCCAAAAGCCGCAGCTCTGTCTGTTTAGCACGCCTCTCTTCAAACAGCTCTCTCCTCTCGTTTTCAACCTGTTTTCTCTCTTCTTCTGCCTGAACTTCAAGTTTTTGTTCAATTTCTTGGCGCCTCTTTTGCTAAAAATAAGTAAGTAAATTTAAAGCTTATGTATTATATATTATAATAAGTAAAAGATAGGTTTTAGCTGCTATCAGTTTAATTATAATAAAAGCTTACTACACAACCTGATTGTGTAAAACACTACAATTTTACTATGTACAGTCATCTGCAAACATGTTTTATTTGCTGTTCAGGATAGCCATTAACTCAGCTTACCACTTTGAATTTGGGACTGATCACAATCTTTCAGAAATAGGAGCTGAGCCCAGGTGTGGTGGGGCATGACTGTAATCCCAGCACCAGGGAGGCTGAGACAGGAGGGTTGTTGTGAGTTTGAGACCAGCCTGGGCTACAAAGTAAGCTCAAGGCCAGCCTGAACTGCATGGAGAAACCATCTCAAAAAGGGGGGGGCGGCTGAAGCTTTTTTAAAAAAACAGTAACAAAATTTTATCGAAGGTAGGAAAAAGGCTCTGCAGAGCAAATGGGGACCAAGCAAAGTAGGAGAAGGACACCCTGTAGCATGGCAACAGGCCACGATGCAAGAGGAAATGGTGGAAGGACCTTGGTTTTTTCATGTGATTATCTAAACCTCAAGGCTGAGAGTCACAAAACCACCATTCCATTTTAAATTTAAGCAGGTTTCCATGAAAGTTAACTTAAAAAACGGTGCTGTCTCAGGTTATTTCCAGTTATTCTTTCCAAATTAAAAGGCCTAACTACTAATCATACTTTGCTGAAATACTCCTCTTTCAATCTCCTATAATCAAATTCTCTCTAATGTAATTCTCTAGAAGCAACAACCTGGGGTTCAATTCCTAGATGCAATTTTATAGCTTCAACAAAAGAAAAACCACTTGACAGAGGACCGTTAAACCTTGAAGGCCAAGAGTGCTAAGTACTGCCTCAGCATGTGTACTAAGTCTGAAAAATTAAAATCACTCATCTAACTGCAAGATCAAAGTCTATTTAAAAGAAACCCTCAGACCTAGAGAAACAGACTTGTCTAAGCCTACACAATGACGTGGTTAAAGAGTTTGGAGCAAAAGCCTCAAGATGCACAGACCAGGGATGTCTGTGCCACATACAGGAGTTCACTCAATACAGAACTCAAAAAAGTTGAAAATATAACAATCTCCAAGTTTCTATGTAAAATTTTACCTGGCTTTATTTTTGCATTGCAATTAAATCTTAGGAGAGCTTTTAAACTGGACCTGGCAACATAACTTAGTGATAAAAGGGCTTTCACAGCACAAGAGGCCCTAGGTTCTACTTCCAGTACTATGAAAGTAACAGACACATGTGTACCCTAAATAAATAAAACACGTAAGTACCCTTTCAGTAGCAACAGTGGATTCTTGTTTAAATTTTTGAAGAGTACCCATCAACAAGCCAAATATTCGCCGGTTCCTAAAAGAGAAAAATAAAAATCAATTTTAATAAAACACATTTCATTACACATGCCATTTTTCTAAGAAATAGCGAAGGCATATATAAATACTGTAACTTTTCTTATTTGGCAGTTTTCCACCGGGAGGGTCTCTAGATACCTTTGCTTTCCCTTTTCATCCATATTCTGATCCTGGATAAGATCTCGACGTGTGCGCTCTTTGGAGGTAGCTACAACTGAAGACTGCAATGCTGGCTACAAGAGAAAAGAAAATTCCAGTAATTCAACTAGCATACAGGTAGCAGATTTTTACATGTAATAAGGGCAAAATAGCATAGTGTTTGTATCTCTACTAAATTCTTTTCACTTTACAAATGTTTTTTGTCTTTTTGAGACAAGGTTTCCACTGTGAAGTACAGACTGGCCTTGAGCTTGCTTTGTGGCCAAGGGTGGCCTCAAACTTGTAGCGATCCTCCTGCCGCAGCCTCCTGAATGCTGGAGTTACAGGGGTGTACCACCATACCCAACTTCTAATAAATTGTTTTAATTTTTGTACCTTTTTAACATCATCATCCTCTGGGTCGCTTTCTTGGCGTGATTCTCTTCTTGTCCGACAGTCTCCGCCCAGCCTGTCACAGAAAAAATAATTTAAGTATGTGCTGCAGATCTGAGGTTAAGTTCACACCAAAGGCAAATCCTTGCTTTCTCTAAGACACCCTTCAGAAACCTCATTCTATCAGTACCCATCTCACTGTACTTTTTTCTGAGACAGGGTCTTGCTATGTAGTTCAGACCCTTTTTTTTTTGGCGGTACTGGGATCAAACTCAGGACCCTGTGCTTGCTAGGCAGGCGCTTATTCCACTGAGCTATATCCCCAGCCCTAGTTCAGACCCTTGAGCTCACTACGTGCTGGCCCATGCGGGCCTCAAACTTGTGCAATCCAGCCTCAGCTGCCAGAGTGTTCAGATTACAGGCATGTGCCTCTAGTGTTCATTTTCACTCTTTTCTATGGTACCAAAGGATAAAACAGTAACTAAAGCCCAAATCACAATTTGTACTCCTGTAAGTCTTAAGTATTTCTCAGGCTGGGTAAGTTTTTTTTTTTTTTTAATTTGTTTTGTTTTTGTTTTTTTGAGAGAAGAGTCTTGCTATGCAATTCAGGCTGGCCTTGGGCTCACTTTGCAGCCCTGGCTGGTCTCAAACTCAATGACCCTCCTGCCTCAGCCTCCGGAGTACTGAGATTACAGGCATGTGCCCCCACACCCAGCTAGTTAAATTTTCAAAGTACTACAAAAAAGAAGAAGTGGTACAGATTGACACATTTTTCAATGATCCTTACACTGATAAAATTTTGAATATCAAAGTAACTGAGTTTTGCGGAGGCTGTCTCAGTTCAGTCAAATATCTAGGAACCCTCCCCACAAAGGAAAAGGGTACTGTACTAAATTCTAATATAACTCAACCTTCCAGGTGTAGGGTGTAGCGGTGTACACCTGCAATCCCAGCACTCAGGAGAATGAGGCAGGAGAATTACTGCAGGGTCAATGCTAGCCTGGGTTACACAGTGAGTTTAACGCCAGTGTGAATTGCATAGTGAGAACCCATCTCAAAGAGAAACAAAACAAAACAAAAAAGTCCCTCAATCCAACCATACTTCCATTTGTGTACTACCTCAGCCGATACAAGGATGCCTTCAGACCTTTTCCCCCTGTAAAACATACCTAGCGACTGCCCCTTCAAGATCTCTCTGTTTGGCTGGGGGTCCTCCTCCACTATCTGAGAATCCACGCCTGCAATTAAAAATGTTCATCAGAAAGCATTTGAACTGTAAGGTAAAGCACGTCCACTTTGCCAGAAACTTAGCTGACTCTAAAATCTTGCAAAAGAAGTAGCTCTAAATAAGTACTCACTTCAAAAAGCTTAGTTCCCTGTTTATTTTTCTGGCACCAGGAATTAAAACTCACAACATTGTGTGTACCAAGCACTGTACCACCAAGTGTCACCTCTGTATCTCAAAAAAGGGGGGGGGGCTTTTACAGTATTTTTTAATTTATTTTTTTTTTAATTTTTTGTGGTACTGGGGATTGAACTCAGGACCTTACGCTTGCTAGGCAGGTGCTTATTCCACTGAGCTATATCCCCAGCCCCCTTTATGGTATTTTTAAAAACACAACTAAGTTGATACAAAATGATATGGGTCAAATATTCTTCATAAGGCTGGGGTTATAGCTGACAGGTTCGGCTCTTGCCCAGGAAGCCAGAGGCCCCGGGTTTGATTTCTGGTACCAAAGAAGGCAAAAGGCAAAAAAATAACTTTTCAATCTCTCATTTTACACATAAAACTCCAATTATATTTACATTGACCACTAGCAGGTAACTCTCAGCATAAAACAAAATTAACACATGCATTTGTTATTCTAACATCAGCTCTACCATGGCTCCTTCAAATCAACACGTTTTATTAAACCAGCAAGTTAATATAAATATTACCAACAGTTTTAACAGGAGCGAAGGTTTAGGGCCAGGGATGTAGCTCAGCGGCACAAGCGCCTGCCTGGCAAGCGCAAGGTCCTGAGTTCGATTCCCGGTACCAAAACAAAAAAAAAAAAGAGAGAAAGGAGCGAAGGCTTCTGAAAACCTTACCTCAGCAACAAACTACCACGTCCTCTACCTCCACCAGGACCAGAAAGGGCCAGCAACCTGGCTTGGATGGGCCTGCGAAAAGACGCACAGGGAACACACGGTCACCCGAACGAAGTCCGCCGGCGCTCCCAGCGATCGCCCGAGAGCAGCGCGCGCCCCCGCAGCGCGGCCCCCCAGCGGGCCCGGCGCAGGCCCAGCGGCTCCGCGGCGGTGGTTTCTCACGCACGTGTTCGCGCCTCCCGGGGCCGCGCCTGCCCGCCCGGCTTCCCCGGGGCCGCGACCGCGGAGACCGCCCCAGAGCCGCCGCCGCGGCCTCCCGCGCTCCCGCGCCCCGCTTGGGCAGCGGCCGGCGGGAAGACGCTTTGTGCTGCAGTTCCGGGCCGCGGCGCCGAGGGCGGGAAGCGGCGCCGCGGCCTCCTCAAGAGCGCGGCCGGGCCTCGACCGGTCGCTCCCGCAGCCCAACGCCCCGCGGCCCGGAGCCGCCCCGCCCGCCCGGCCCAGGTTTCCGCCGCCGCCGGGCCATGGGCCTCGAAGCGCCAACCTCCCCCGGCGGGCCGGCCACCCCAGCTCGGGGCGGCCTCTCCGAGCTCGCGGGTCCCCCCGGCCCTCACCTCACGTCATTCGGATCCCGCCCAGTGAGCTTGCGAATGTTCTCATCCACGTTTTTCAGGCTCTCTTTGGCCTTTTCTAGCTGCTCCTGCAAAGTTCTCACCGCGACCGCCATCTTCCCCCTGCAGCAGGACCCGAGACGGCTCTACAGGCCGTGCCGCGCCGCGCGACTCCAGAAGACTGACAGCCGAGCTCCGCCAATCACGGAGGGCGTTGTCTTCCGGCCTCAACCACTCGGCTCCCGGAAGGGGGTAAAGAGGCGAGGTCTTGTGACTGTGGGCCACAGAAAAGTTGGGCAGGTAGCCGCCTTCCTCCCCAGCTAGCCGCGGGTGGCTGCGTCCGGCTTCTGGCGCAGAAACGGGGTGGGCTTGAGGAATTGCTGCTCTCCTGAGCAGTGCGCTGCGCAGGTCTGCAGCTCTGCACGGCCGAACGCGGAGCTTTTGACCTTTTTACACTGTGGCTGGCAGGGCGTGGTGGCGCACGCCTATAATCCCAGCACCCGGGAGGCTGAGGCGGGAGGATTGCTGTGAGTTCCAGGCCAGCCTGGGCTGCATAGTGAGTTCAAGGCCAGCCTGAACTACATAGCGGGGACTCTGCGTCAAAAGTCAAAACAAACAAAAAAACCCATGGTGTGACCCACCTTACTCTATTTTAACCACGGAATCACACACACCCTTCACCTTCAGGGATTTCCTAAGGAAAGGGCGCGGCCATTATGTTGGTGCGCATGCCCAGAGGGGCGGGCCCACACGCGGCGTGGATTAGATCGGTAGAGGAAAGCGAGGACGAAGAGGAAAATTCGATTAAGGCTGGCCATTGAGGTGACCTGGGGTTTCTGTCCGTGAAACGCTTCACACGGCTTATTCTTCAAACTGAAAGCCTGCGTAAAATGCTTGTGATTACCGCCCAAGAAAATTGAGCCAGGACAGGTGGAATCACTGATCAGACCCTGAGCCAGCCTGTACTAGGAGAAAACAGACGAGACAGCAATGTACGCTTCACCCTCTGCATTTGTCTAGCGTTTGTTGGCTTGGTAGGAAGTCTGGGACAGCAGCCTTGTATGTGGTGTGTGTGTCCTTCACCTTTTATCATTCTTTTTTGATATTCAAGTTTGAACCTAGAGTTTCCCACCCGACTCTACATTTTTAAAATTTCCTTTTTCCTTTTTTTTTTTTTTTTTGGAAACAGGGTCTTACTGTGTAGTCCAGGCTGGCCGTGGACTCACTGTGTAGCCCACCCGGCCTCACACTCACAGTGATCCTCCTGCCTCAGTCTCCCCAGTGCTGGGATTATAAGCGTGTGCCACCACACTTTGCTATTTTCAATTTAGAGGCAGCAGCAACTCTCTAAGTGGTTAAATTGCCGGGTTTGGGTTTAAATTTGTGATTCTCCTGCTACAGTCTGCTGGAGTCCTGAGACTGAGGCAAGGCAATTAGGGCATGGCAAAATTGCCTGGGGAAGTGGGCATAACCTGTGTTCAGGTTTGTGTCTAGCTGTCTCCCTGAAGTCCCATGCACTTTTAGATGGGGCTTTTGGGAGGTAGCTGAATGTAGAGTTTGTTCTGGATTTATGGTCCAATGCTGAGATTAAAGGTGTGAGTGCTGCACCTGCCTAGGGTGGGCAGCCTGCATGCATACAAGAGACAGAAAGAGGCTTGTCGCTCCCTCTTGCTTTTGCTGTTTTCTGCCGCCAAGAAGTGTTGCCCCTCTGCCGCGTGTCACCCTGCCTTGAAGCCCGCCAATTATAGACTGGAACCACTACAAGCTGTGAACTGAGTAAAGCTTTCCTCCCTTAACATGTGGGTATTGGGTATTTTGCCACAGTGATAAAAAAAATAACACAACCTACCAATTACAAAAGGCAAGAACAGCGCAGAACACTTCTTAAAGCCCTATACATGGACCCCATCAGAGACTGCCATTCTACTAGTGGTCACTCAGCCAGTTTTGGATAGGATGGCCTCAAACTGACAGCCTGAAGAGTAGGAGATACAAACAGTTGCCAAGGAGCTTTGCACAACTGTGTTCTCTCTTACAGCGTAGAATATACTTTTCTTACCTATATTTGGTCCAAACTCACTCTGCAGAGCCCGTTTCTTTTCCTACTTTCAATAAATGTAAAACTTTGCTATTTTTGTGCTTGTTTCATCCAATTCTTTGTTCAAAACGACAATCTAGCTGGGCATGCTAGCACATGCCTGTAATACCAGCACTTGGGAGGCTGAGGCAGGGAGATCACTGTGGGTTCAAGGCTACATAGTGAGTTCAAGGCCAGCCTGAACTGCATAGTGAAACCATCTAAAAAAAAGACCCTGTCTCAAAATGTAAAGGGTTGGGAATGTAGCACAGTTGAAGGCCCTCAATTCTATCTTCAGTAACAAAAATAATTTCAGTATGTAGCCTGGGGTGTTGGTGCACACCTGCATTCCCCACACAGGAGATCTAGGCAGGAGACTGTGCTCCTGAGGTGGGCCTAGGCTGCACTGTAAACGTAAATCCAGCCTGGACTGCATAGCTGGACCACGTAGCAAGACCCTATCACACACACACACACACACAAAAAAAAAAACTCAAGTGGACCTTTTATTTTTACTCTTGACTCGTGATTAATGGTTAAATTGATGCAAACATGAGAAGGGACGTTAAAAAAATTTACAGTTACAATTATGGAACATCATCTTAAGTCCCTGTCACAGAATGTGAAAAGGTGGGAGATTATCATTAACAAATTGAGCAAAGCCTAGTCTGTTACTTTGTGGGAGGCAATGAGTACTTGAAATAAAAGTCTGTTTTATGAATTACTAAGAAAAGTAATTACAGGTTAAATGGCATGTTTAAAATACAGTGTCGGGTGTGGTCGTGCACGCCTGGAATCCCAGCACTTAGGGGGTTGAGGCACAAGGATTGCTGTGAGTTCGAGGCCCACCTAGGCTACAAAGTGAGTTCAAGACCAGCCTGAAGTGCATAGGGAAACCCTGTCTCCAGAAGACAAAAAATAATACTGGGAGTAGGGGTATAGGTTACTGGCAGAGTGCTTGCTTAGTGATGTGCAAGGGGCTGGGTTCAAACCCAACACCACCGCCAAAAAAAGGAAAAGAAACGTGATGTAATGTGTACAAGGGGTGAACAAATATATGGTGTATGTTTCAATAAAAGATGTATTCACAGAGCTGAGCGTGGTGGTGCACGCCTGTAATCCCAGTACTCGGGAGGCTGAGGCAGGAGGATCGTTGAGAGTTTGAGACCAGCCTGGGCTACAAAGTGAGCTCAAGGCCAGCCTGAACTGCAGAGCGAGACCCTATCTCAAAAAGACAAAAAAGAAAAAAAATGTATTCAGCAAAAGACGCATTACCATTAATTCCCCTTTATTCCCTTTGCTTCAAACACATCCGTTGTTCTTGCTACTTTCTAAAGCAGTTCTGGAAGTGGTATTTCATGAGTCCCTATTTTAAAATTTAAATTAGCACATGTTTGCAGTACATAATTATTACATTCATCATGGGAGATCATTTGCCTGTTGTGTCCTGTATCTAAAGGACCCCCGAAAAGCCTCCTGCAGTCATAAGTGGGACTTTTTGACTTTTTGAGACAGAACTCGCAGTGCTCCTCCTGCCTCAGCCTCCTGCATGCTGGGATTACAGGTGTGCACCTCCACGCCTGGCCAGGACTTTTCATTGGTGACTGTACCTAATGTGTGATGACTAGATTAGACCACTGACTGGTTTGGCATAGTTCTGGATAGGATTAAGGGTGTTCCACCTGAGTGTGAGTGCTACCTACCCTAAGGGCATGTAGTCTGCCTGGACTATAAGGGACAGAAAGAGGGTCATGCTCTGGTTTCTCTTTGGATCGTATAAATCTTTTACCTTCTACTAAAGATTCCCGTGAAGAGGAACAATTCTGAGTCTTAAGCCAAGCTTTTGAGGCCTTGTTTTGGCAAGGCTACATTAAAACTTGGTTAAAAATAGGAAAAAAAAAAAAAGAAAGAGGGTCATTGCTGCTGCTGGTTTCTTGCTGTTCTGCTGCCTTCTGCGTGTGGAGAGCTGCCTCCCCGCTGCAATGCCCCTCTGCCTGGGAGCCAGCCAGCCATAAATGCAACTGTCTACAAACTTGAGCCAAATAAACCTTTCCTCTTTTAACTTTGGGTGTTGAGTCTCAGCAAAGAGAAAAAAATGTCTTTAAGAGGTTTAATTAAAAAATGTGATTAATCAAGGCCAACCTGGGTTACATACATAGTAAGTTCAAGGACAGCCTGAATTGCATAGCAAGACCTTGTTCCAAAGACAAAAAAATATATAAATTGAAAAATGCTAAAGAATTTAGAAAAGTGTAGCCTTGACTTAGTGGGGCACAAATCTGTAATCTACCCCTCTAGGAGGCTGAGGCAGAACTACAAATTCAAACCCATCTTGGGCAATATAGCAAGATCCTGTCTCGAAATAAAACTCAAAAAAGTGTCAGTCACTCTAAGACACCCCCCCCCCACCACCTTTTTTGGGCAGGATCTTGCTATACGGTTCAGGCTTGCCTTAAATTCACTAGCCCAGGCTGGGCTCCCAGCGCGAAGCAGCTCTCCTGCCTCAATCTCCCACATTGCTGGGATTACAGGTGCACCACCATGCCGTGCTTCTTTGGAGCACTTGCTACTAAAGAACACATGACAGAAAATGGAGTATTTGATGGTCCATTGGCCTTTTCATTATGGAATACTTATTGGTTTCTGTAATCGAACCCACATAGATAAGACCTTACATATTTAATACAGTACTAGGTTACCCCTGTACAAATGCAAAAGAAAATTAGGTTTAACGTTTCTAGACCAGTATGGCTGTTAATTTCTGTACAAATGTCAACTCAACATGGTTTACCGGAATAGCCTTTTCCAAAGCTGACGGCACTTTTTTCTTTTAAACAATATTTAAATGCTTGGTGTTCGTATATTTACATACAATTCAGTTCAATTTTTGGTGTAAGGTTTTGTCTTCCAGAAAAAACATTTGATTTACTTCCGTGATAGGAATATCCCTCAGCGCTGGGATGGCGTCTTCTTGGTATTGCTTCTGCTGCTGATTTTTGGCATAGCCATCCGTGATGGTCTGCGTGGAGCTGAGCGGGGCGGTGCTCATCATGTTCACGGCAAACAAGAGCACGTAGCCGATGACCACGGTGATAAGCAGGTAGACCGGCAGAGCCACAGCCCAGTATTTCTGAGGCCAGTAGGTCAGGCCAAAGGAGTGGAGCCAGGACTCGGGAATGAAAGCCCACACGAGGTAAAGTATGAAGCCAAACTGGGCGCTCAGGAAAAGCACAAAGCCATAAATCGCTCTTTCCGGCAACGGCGACGGCGACTTCTCTACCATCTTCAGTGCGTCTCTGCAGACTCTCGGGCCCGCCGTTCGCGGAGAACCGAGCGCGAGGTCCAGGCGCAGAGGCTCCGCGCCCCTCGCGGGGAAGTGGGAGAGCCCGCGAGTTCGGGCAGGCGGGCGACCGCGGATCCGGGGGAACGTCTTGACAAATTCTCTAAGTTTTACAGCCAGTTAATGTGAAGACTGCAGCCGTCGCTCCGTAACCCGCCCACCTGCTGCTTTCCCCGCAGCCGCGACCGCGGTGTGAGAGCGGAAGTCCGCGACCATAGAGCTGGCGGACCGCCGGCGCAGAGCGGACCGGAAGTGCCTTCGCCCAGGGCCGGGTTGGTCTCCACGGCCTGGGTTTAGTTTCAGCTGTTGGCTGGCTGTCAGACCCTTCCTCTGGGCCATCGGGCTCGGTTCCCCCAGGGTGGTTTCTCCCTGGTGCGGGGCTGACCCGGTCGCGGCCTTTGGGAGGCCCAGTGCAATTTTCAGTGTCCTAGCAACGGGGGACAGGGCCGCCGTCTGAGGAAGTGCGGCGCCGGCCTCGTCGCTGCGGCGCTGGCCGGAACCTCCGGGCGGCCCAATCGACAGCTGAAACCCGGAGCGCGGAAGAAAGGCGGACATGGCGGACGAGGCGTTGTTTTTGCTTCTTCATAACGAGATGGTGTCGGGAGTGTACAAGTCCGCGGAGCAGGGGGAGGTGGTGAGTGCTGGCCTCACTTGGAGGTGACGCTTCAGGTCTCCTCAGGGCTCTCCTGGAGCCCTGACCGCTCGCCACCCAGCGCCTCCGAGGTGTAGACAAAACCGGTTCCCTTCTGCACATCCCAGACTAGAACCCGTCGGCTGTCTTTTCTCATACTTTGCCCTTCGCCCTTTTCTCTTTCGTCCCTTGCACTATTGGGGTTTGTTTATTTTAGTCTCTACCTTTGTAGAGCAGGTCACATTGCTTTCGGCGTTGTACTCAGCGTGATTTACAGCGAGGGTAACGGCAGATACGAGTTTGACACCCTGTTTACTTTTGCTGGCGCTTTGGTCCACCGGGCAGACCTGTGCGGATTTGAGACTGCACCCTTTCCCCGTACCCAATCCTCTGTATGGCTTGACACAGTTTGAGGACAGGGCCTAATAAGGTGTGAAGGCAAAGCAAAATTTGCAGGTGTTGACGTAATTACACAACCATTTTAAACTAATTGAAAAACCATTTAGTGTGTATTAAGTCAGCTTGTTTTAGGAGCTGAGGATGTGTGAATGAAAAGCACCCCCGTTCTCCTGAACTTCTAATAACTGGGAGTTCTCCTTCCTTCTTTCATCCATTCATTCATTCGTTGTTTTGTTTTTGGTGCTGCGGATTGGGACGTTGAGCATACCAGGCAGCTGTTCTACCATTGAACTACAACCAAGGCTTTATTCGTTGATCATGAAAGAACATTTTTATCTCGTGTGCTTTAACCAGGAATGCCGGTGCACGCCTGTAAACCCACCACGGGGGGGGGGGCGGGAGGCTGAGGCAAGAGGATCACCAGTTTGGGCAACTTAGCCAGACCAGTGTCTAAAAATGTAAAGTACTGGAAGTGTAGCTTAATGCTGGATACATGGGATGAAACTCACGAATAATTATTGGTTGGTAATTTTAGATATAAAATGCCATGGAGTTGTAATGGAATGTAGAAATGTGTGATATTCCCGTCACGCCCCAAGTCAGGAGCCCTTTAATGCTATTTGGAGAGAGGGGTAGGAAAAGCGGCACAGGCAAAAGGTGGGAAGGAGTGTCGGATGGAATGTGCTTGAGCATCTCACCCAGGCTGCCCTGGACGGTGACAGAGATGAGAGGGGCAAACGAGAGCTGTCATCAGAGCCGTGAGATTGAAAGTTTTGACCTCGGAGGAGGGTGTAAGAGGGAGGGGTGATAGGGCTCTTGTGCATGTTAGGGAGATGACCCAGGGGCAGGCTGGGAAGATCCTTGCAGCGAGAAGACCTTGCAGGAGTCATAGCAGGAAACAGTGAAGCTCTAAAGACCGGGCAGTGAGAAGAAAGAACAGGTTGGAGGGGCAGGAGGTAAAATCTGTAGGCAAATCTAGTAAGTATGGGAGTGGGAGTTGAAAATTATTCCCAGGTTTTTTTAAATTGAGAAGCTGGGTTAGATGGTAGTGTTATTACTCAGGAAGTGGAATAAGAGAGATGACAGATTAGGTGGTAAAGATAATGAATTATTTGGGGTCAGGTTTAATTTTTGAGGTATCAGTAGGCTGTGTTAAGATGCTGCCAGATTGTGAAGTACCCCAGGGAGAGGGGAAATTCCACTCTGTCACTTCTCCTGGAGAAACCCAGAGCCATTTTTTCTTCCCTTTTTATTCATTGAAAATTCTTCTAACCTTAAAAAAAAAAAAGTTTTTTTTTTTGTTTGTGTGTTTGTTTGCTTTTTTTTGGTATCGGAAATCAAACTTAGGATCCTGCACTTGGCAGGAAGGTGCTTATGCCACTGAGATTTTCTTTTTTTTGAGACAGTTTATATAGTTTAAGTTTGCTTCAAACTCACTGTGTAGGCCAGACTGGCCTCAAACCCATGATAATCCTCCTGTGTCAGACTCCCAGACTGTGAGGATAACAGGTGTGCACCACCATACCTAGCTGGGTATGTTCCTTTTTTTTTTCTTCTTTTATTTTAAAAGTAAAAGAACAAAAACATATTAACAAACAGACACAAAGTAGCATAAGAAATAGTACAATCAAAACTGATTTACAGACAAGGTGACAGGGACTCAACAATGGTTGTTGTTTTACCTATTGATGTCTTCAAAGTGTATATTCATGAACACAGATACAGACACGCAAAATTGGTCAAACAATTAATCATCTGAACAACAGAAAAAAAAAAAAAAGAAGAAACCGGAAAGCATTAACAAAGAGGCACAAAGTAGCACAATAACAGTATGATCAGAATTGAATTATAGACAAAGCAACAGAAAACCAACAATAGTTGCTGCATTGCATATTGATATCTTCAAAGTGTGTGCCCAGGATAACACATACAGACATACAAGATTGATCGAATAACCAGTCATCAACTATTCCTTAGCACTGAGTGACATAATACAATAGTAGAACCATGTTAGCCCTCCTGCACATACGCATATACATATATACATACACACATTTTTGCCTCTTTCTTTTCTCCTTTCCCTCGTCCCATCTGTTCTTTGCTTTTGAACAGATTTCCTTCATATCTCTTAGTTTATGTTGCCACCCTCAGGTTCTTACACCAATGACACAATACGTTGCCTGTTCATGTACCGCAGATTTATTTCACTTATGAGTATGGACTCCAATTTTGACCATCTGCCTACAAAGTCCCCAAAACTGTCTTTCTTTATAGCTGAATAATATTCCATTATATAAAAATGCCACAATTTTTTAATCCAGTCTTCTGTGGATGGACACTTGGGTTGCTTCCACATTTTAGCTATTAAAAATTGCGCTGCTATAAACATGGGTGCACATATATCAGAGTGATACGATGTTTTCAGATCTTCTGGGAAAATACCCAGAAGGGGAGTAGCTGGTTTGAATGGAACCTCTAGACCTAGTTTGCTGAGAAATCTCCAAACTCCTCTCCACAGTGGTTGCACCAGTCTGCATTCCCACCAGCAGTGTAATAGAGTCCCTATTTCTCCACAGCCTCACCAGCATTTGTTATTGGATGATTTTCTCATACTGGCCAGTCTTACTGGGGTGAGATGAAATCTCGATGTTGTTTTTATTTGCATTTCTCAAATGATTAAGGATGTGGAACATTTTCTCATATATT
>PVLD010025275.1:0-23956 GCA_004027595.1 Dinomys branickii | reverse complement strand
TTTTTTCTGTTGTTGAGAGGATCAACTGTCTGACTAAATTTGCATGTCTGTATATGGGTCCATACATCTACAATTCGAAGATATCAATGGATAAAGCAACAACTACTGTTGAGACCATATCACCTTGTCTATAGATTAGTTGTGATTGTACTATTTTCTATGATAATGGGTGTCTGTTCGTCAATACGTTTTTGTACTTTTATGTTTCTAAAAAAAAAAAAAAAAAAAAAAAAGCAGCAAAAGTAAAGGAAATGCCACTAGATAATGGATACTAACTGTTACCATATACAGCAAAAATACTTATTTACTCCCTATGAAACCAGTATGTCTCTAATAGATGGTTATGTTGAGGGCACCTACTGCAACAATGAGGAAGCCTAATTATTTTCAACTTTCTATAGTTAATGAAGTCAGCTAAAATTTTTATATTTAGTGAATTGTATATTTTTGCTGTAAAGCGTGAAACAGCATGTTTTAAAAGGTTATATCAGCAAGACTAGTAGTAGACCAGTAGAGCAAATTGTGATTCAGAATGTCTGGGAAAATGGGATAGGTCAGAGAGGGACAATTTCCATGAAGGGCTGGTAGAAATTAGCAGGGAGCAATTCAGGTAGAGGCAAGAAAAGTTCACAGTCATAATAATAATGTTTTGGGCAAAAGACACATGATCACACTTCTCAATTTCCCTTCAATCATCCACACCCTCATGAAATAGTAGTGGGGAGATTTGAGGAGCACTATGTTTATAAGCACATGTGTGATTTATCTCCAACTCATCTCCTTTGTGACTTGGTCCTTAAATTTTTTGCCACCCCTTACAGAGCTGTTACTTGCTATTAAAGGCTTGAAAGAGCCTTATTACTCCATTGCTGTTCTTGGCTGTGAGAGGATGACTGTCCCGTTTCTTTGAGTTGTTCAATATGTAGGGTATTATGGCCTTTCAGATACATTAATGGGAGCACCAGGCCTTACAGTTTGCTTTACAGAATTATGCAAAGGGATTCTGCCAGTGTTAAGATGAACTATAAGTGCTTCATCTCTTTTCTTTTGGCTGATCATTAATAGAACTGTGAATACAAAACACATATGAGTTGAAGAAGACCTTGACCTGAAGGGAGAAGCTCCCCTCATTACCTTCCTTGTCACGGAAGTGAGAAGAGGTTCCTAAATTTCACCCCTTGCGTGCTCCGCAGCATTGCAGACTGACCCTGGCTGGAAGTGAACTACATACATCACCATGGCAACCAGGAAACAGAAGGAAGGGAGGGCCAGGGGGGCTGAGGTACCCTTCGAGGTCACTGACCCAGCATCCTGCCTCACCAGCATCACATTCGACTGTAGCCCTCCAGGGATTCAATCATCTGCCAGCTCACAAGCCCATGAGGCTCTTGGGGGTGCGGGGTGGGCAGTGGGAGGTGGGGACACAACCTAGAGATAAACCATAAGAGAGGCCTACTAATTAGTGACCTTGAAATCTAAGGAAGGAGGTGGTGGTGAGTTCTTGGGTTTTCCTGGGCCTTGCATATTGTTTACCTAGATTGGAAAAAGTTTGCCAACAACCCACATACATCAGTGTGCATAGGAAAGCGAAAGTCTGCTAAAACCCTGTTCTGTCTGGGGGAAGAGCAGGGACGGAGCATTCTAGGAAAACAGAATTTTTTAATAATCTCTTTTGTTTTCTCTTCATTTTGAAGACACATTTCGTTTTCTTTTTATTTTGAACTCAGGCCTTTACATATTGTGGACCAATGTTATAGGACTGAGCTACATTTTCAGCTCTGTGTGTGTGTGTGTGTGTGTGTGTGTGTGTGTGTAAGTGTCTCAATAAGTTGCCCAGGTTGGCCTCAAACTTGTGATCCTCTACACTCTCAGCTTCTCAAGTAACTGAGATTATGGTGTGCACCATTGTGTTTGGTTGGAAAATAACCTCTTCGCTCCAATAAATATCATAAGGGAAAAGTGGTCCTATCCCTACCAACACGATTAAAATGAGTAAGGATTTTAAATTGTCACCTCTGACAAACTAACAAGGCATGTTGATCTCTCTGGTGGAGGAAATACAGTCTCAGCTGGGCAGTAACAAGCACCCATACCTGTGTGCTGCAATGTTGAAGGCAGACCACATCCAGAGTCTGCTCCTCCAACTTCAGCCAGCTGGCTGTAATCAGTTGCTCATTGCTAGGGGCATCAGAGAAGAATCAGGATAATCAGCACTTTCACTGATTGCCAACTCTTTGGCAGTAATGCAGCCAAACTCTCAATTTTCCATGGGCTGTGGAGGCCAAGTGAGCAGCCAAAATAGACTGCTGCTCCTCCAAGTCATGAAATTTTCAGAAAAGGCATCATAATTTTCATCTGATCCAATAGGAAGGAGCACCCCCCATCTCTTTTCATCCCTGTCAACAGAGACTGAGGGTGATGGAGAACATGTGTCACCAATCCCACCTGTGAAGAATGAGATGCTGCCCCTTTTCCTATTCAAGAACTGTAAAGGGAAGCACACTCAATGGGTAGGGTAAGATCTGGAATATCCTACCGCGTCCAGTTGCCTGAAAATCTCCCTCCATCCTGAGAACCTAGAAACCCTTCATTTAGATGAGAAAATTAAATTAACAGACTACAAACACTGAGATGATACAGAGCCTGAATTGTCCGACATGACTTTTGAGCAGACAGTGAAGAGCTTCAGTGTTGTGAGCACACTTGGAAAGAAAAAAGGTGCAAAGTCTCAAGAAAGTGGTAAGAGATACAAACAAGACCAGCTGGGAATTTTATATCTGTACAATAAAACTAAATTCAAAAACTTCAGTCAATGGGCCCAATGAAAAATGGAGAGACAGAGGAAACTGTGAACCTGGAAACAAGAAGGTAGACACCGTGTAAGTGAAAAGCAGAAAAAAAAAAAAGAAACCATATAACCATATATACACACACACGCACATACAAGGCAACAGGTGTCTCCATGATCCAAGATCTAAAGCATATGGCTTTCTCATCCTGGATGGAAAAAAGAAAAAGGGAGGGAAAGAAAAGAAAAGCAGTCGGGTATACACCAGAAGAGTAACTAGCAAGTATTTTCTCCCATTTTGTGGGCTTTCTGTCCACACTCCGGGTTTCCATTTGCTGAACAGAAAATTTTTAATTTGATAAAGTCCTATTTGTTGATTCTTTCTATTATCTCCTGTGCTACTGGAGTCCCATTCAGGATATCTTTGTCTGTGCCTATGTCTTACCCCAAAGTTTACTTCCAATACTTGCAAAGTTTTCAGTGTTATATCTAGGTATTTGGTTCATGTTTATTCAATTTTAGTACAAGGTAAGAAGTAGGGATATGATTTCAGTCTTCCGCATGTAGGAATCCAGGTTTCCCAACACCATTTGTTAATGAGGCTATCTTTTCTCCAGTGTATATTTTGTTGTGCGGCGAGTTCGTGAACAAATAGTACTTCCAAACAGCCAATTGGAATTTGAGGCAGCGCTTTTATTGGCTGAGCTCAGCAGCCCCAACATTAACCCCTGATTCAGAGTCAAGCTGAGCCTCCGAGCTTGATTTACAGACGGCTTATAAAAGTATAAACCGCAAACTGCAGGGGGTTCCAGACATCCTATTTGGCATGTCATTGTTCACCTCAACGAACTGTTAGGTGCCTTTTGAAATGGGTCAGCTGTTTCCCAAGGAACATTTCCTCGTTTTGATTTTGTTTGTTTTGACTACCTGTCCTTATATGGTTGCCTCTAGCAACAGGGATGAGTGTTAGGTTAAACATGGAGTTTGTATAGTCAAGGCTACAGCTTCAGGCCATAACAGTTGAAAATCAGGTGGCTGTAGATGCTTGGGTTGATTTCCATGTCCTCTATTTTTTCCCACTGGGCAACGTGACTGTTTTTGCATCCATGCCATGTTGTTTTTGTTACTATGGCTTAAAGGTAGGTTCTGTGTTACCTTTAGTACACTTCTTTTTTTCAGGGTTGTTTTGTCTATTCTGGGTCTTTTGTGCTTCAGTATAGATTTTAGGACTTCTCCCCTCGCTCTGTAAAGGATGTTGTCAGTGAACAACATCTAGACTGTGAAAATAGCCTAAATGCCTGTCAATAAATGAATGTGGAAAAAAGCAGATGAATACAAAAAGAAGTTGTATATATACACGATGGTATATAATTCAGTCATAAAGAATAAATCTGTCAGTTTCAGGAAAGTGAATGGAGCTAAAAATCATCATGTTACACAAAATAACTCAGAAATCTAAATACCACGTTTTTTCTTATGTGAGAAACCTAAACATTAAACACATTCATACATATATACATAAATACATGGAATGATGGGAGGAAATTAGAAAGAAAACTTTTAGAGACCTTAAAAAGGTTTCAGAGAATAAAAAGGGAAAAGAGAGTGGGATGATGGGGTTGGAAATGACAAAAATATATTTTGTCCATGTTACCAATATATCAAAATAAATTTTCTTGATGTGTATTGCTAATATGTACTACTAATAATAGTTAGAAAATCAGGGGCTAGACCATGCCAAAATTTGGCTAATAATAATTCAAGAAAATATGAAAACTATAAACTGGACAAATACCAAGAAACCTCTGATAAGATTATGAAAAACTATCACTAAAAGCAAAATGAAATCTAGAGACAATACCTCTGGTGGGAAAAATAATTCCAATAGATTTTTCATCAAAAAGCATCAGCTAGATAAAGTGGTCACAGAGATTTGGGAAGTGATGCAAGACAAAAACTATTCACCTCAAAATCTATATCTATGTAAAGTATTTTTGCATAAAGAAAGACATGGTCAGCTGGAGGAAATCTAAGAGTGCTTATTGCTGGCCCACTTGTTCTAAAGGAAAGGGTCTACTAGTAGTTCTTCTCACAGAAATAAAGTGGTGGAATAAGGGACTTGGAAGATCAGAAAAAGAGGAAGAATACTATGAAGAAAGCTATGCATAAATATAACAAACTTTCCTTCTCTGATATTGTAAAAATTAATAGAAATAAAGTAGAAGTAGGTCCACTGATAATGGACTTCAGAGAGAAGAAAATAAGCAGGGACAGAATAGAAATTTACATAAAGATACATCAAGAGGTCACAGAAACCTTGAATGCACATGTGCTAAGCAACAGGGCAGCAAAAAAATATGTGGAGTGAAAACTAAATGAAAGCAGAAATAGATAATTTCAACATTATGGTTTAAGACTTCAACACTTCTCTCTCTCATCAAGTGACTGAACAAAAGGACAGAAAATCATCAAGGATAAAGGAATTAAGGATACCATCAAACAACAGCAATTAGGTCCCTCTTCCTCTCCTCCTTCTTCCTCTTCCTCTTCTGCTTCCTCCTCTCCTTCTCCCTCTCTTTCTTCCTCTACCTCTTCCTCTTCTTTTCCTTCTCCTTCCTCCTCTCCATTTCCCTCTCTTTCTTCTTCTAGGGAACCCCTCTAAGATCCAAGTACACATTCTTTCCAAGTGCTCATGTCATATTTACCAAGTGGACCATATATCTTGGTCATGGGATAAGTCTCAATAAATTCAAGCAATTGAAACCAGTTTGTGTTCCTTTGATCAAAGTGGGATGAAAGCAGAATTGAAAAAATCATATGATCTGGGTGTCATGGTGCTTGCCTGTAATCCCAGCACTCGAGAGCCTGAGGCAGGAGGATTGTTACAAGTTTGAGACTAACCTGGGCTACAAAGTGAGCTCAAGGACAGCCTGACCTGTAGAGCAAGATCTTGTTTCAAAAAGAAAAAACAAAGAAACAAAAAGCAAACAAAAACCCCAGATATATAACAAAACTGTCCAAATATTTGGAAAGTAAACATTATACATCTAGAAAATTCCTAGATCAAAGGGAAAATCTTAAGGGGATGAAAGAAAAATACTTTTTTATTGAATGAAAATCCACTTAACTAAATGTATAGGGTTTTATATGATATCTATAAAATTAAAGAGGCAACCAGTTAACATATAAAATAGCAAGCTAAAGCTGAGTAAATATTTGTCACAGAATTCTTAAAATTATGAATTATATAATACATTTTCAGTAACAATAATAGTAATTACCAGATAGTAATACCCTTTCTTGTGGTTTATATTCATTATCATTATTTACATCAAGAAGAATTTAGGTCAGTGCCAGGTCTGGTGGCCCCTGCCTATAATCCCAGCACTCTTTTAGGCTGAAGCAAGAGGATTGCAAATTCTATACCAATCTTGCCAAATTGACAGAATTTAACAAGATCCTGTATAGAAACAAAAATTCTCAAAAGGGCTGGAAATGTAGCACAGTGCAAAGGTCCAATCCCTAGTACAAAAACAAAATAAAACAAACAAACCAAAGACAACTAATTTAAATGGAAAACTACTGAGGGAGGATCCACCTTTCAAAAGATCATCTACTGCCTGGGCCCCTCTTGATCAGTCTCAGTGCTACAGTTACAGTCCCAGAGGCACCCACCTACAGCGGGCATTTTTTCTGAATATCTTCATTCTTTAAATCAATAACAAAAATTTAATTCTACATCCTTGATGAAAATAAGGACAATCTACTGGGAAAGAAGAAAGGAGAGCAGTGGATACACTTTTGAAATATTTATTCAAACATTTTAAAACAGAATTAACACGTATGGAGCGATCTATAGGTGTACTTTTTGGCAAATAATAACAGAGTAAATAGGTCATTTCATTCAGTTGATGAATCAATTCTTTCATTTCTTGTTCTGAGACAAGGTGTTGCTGAGTCACTGGGTTTGAACTGTGAACCTCCACCCTCAGCCTCTCAGAGTGCTGAGATTCCAGGCAGACACGCTCATACTTGGCTAGGTTAGTATGTTTTAGAAACAGACTTCCAGCAAAGTGGCTGACAGGATGATGCCTTGACCCACAGTCATTTTTAGATAGTGTGATGGGGTCTTTAAACTTAGCATACTATTTTTTATGTAAGAAAGAAGTAAAATAAAACACTATCAAGTGAAAAGTTAACACCATGAGTTAGTTACACTGTTGTAAAGCTCACTGGCAGGTTTGAACACATTTCAAATTATGTATAGGATCGATCAACACAACAGACAACTTTCTTCAGGCAGCTGCTGCACGGAACCAAACAGAGCTGCTGAGACAACTGCAGAGGTCCAGCCTGATCCATGCCAATGAGGAACCCTTGCCTAGAGACTTCAGCAAGGAGGCAGCAGCTGCTTCCAACTCACTTGTGCCAACTTCCACCAGTGATGGTTCACCTTTATCCACCTGAGAAAATAGGGTAAGTGCAGCATGACTTGATCAAGGGAGAAATAAAAGGAATAGAGGAATTGGTATATTTCATTTTATATTTTATTTTATTTTATTTTGATATTGGGAGTTGAACCCAGGGACTTTCTATCACTAAACTATAAGTTCAGCCATATAGATACATAATTTTTTGAGACAGGGTCATGGTAAGTTGTCCAGGCTAGCCTCAATTTATAATTGCTCTGCCTCTGCCTCCCTAGTAGCTGGATTACAGGTGGACGGTAGCATCCCCAACTGAAAGTTTTTATTAATTTAATATGAGGAAGCAAGAGAGAGACAGAGAGAGAAATAGAGGCAGATACAGAGAGAGGATATTAAGTTGCTTCAGGCAATTTATTTGTCGGAAAGTACTAGAGAACTGAGCCATATATTAATGCCTTTAGACATATATATATATATATATATATATATATATATATATATATATTAATGGCTTTAGGCTTTCAATTTGTAATGGAAAACTCTTAGAGCTAGAAAGGTCTTGGAAATCATCTAACTCTATTTTACACATGGAGAAATCATGGAATTAAGTGATTTACTCAAAGTCATAATGACTCAGTAGCTGAGCTTGTAAGAGAACTCACTTCTGCTTCTCATGAGACTTTATCCCTGTCTCCAAATGGTTCATGCCCCATAGAACTCACTTTTCAAAGACTTATTGTGCAGGGCTACATTCCTCTGATCTGACACACAAATCAGGATTGTGGTTGAACTTGGGACATCTGAAGAAGTGGCAGCAGTGCTCTGGCGGCAAGGAAGGGATACTTCCCTGCTGGCCATAGAGCCCTCTGGAGTCTCTTTGTGGGGAGAACGCATTGCTGTGCTAGAAGCAGAATGTGTGCAAGTTCTCCATGGGATAATTTGGTTTCCCATCAACAGACCAGGCAAAAAACCAAGATTTGGACAGGAAAGTAGGTGGGTGAAGTGTGAACAGAAAGCCTTGGTTTTGTTTTTTGTTGTGTGTGCATCACAATTCTCATTAAGCACTACAGTGTGGACTTAGCATGATCACTATGTAGGCAAGTCATTTTACCAATTAGCTTTATAATTCCTGAGATGCTAAAGCAAGTTTTCCAGGTGTACTGGCACATGCCTGTAATCTCAGCACTTGCTAGGCTGAGGCAGGAGGATTGTTCTGAGTTCAAGGCTAACCTGAACTGCATAGGCAGTCCCTGTCTCACAAAAAGAAAAAAATAAATTCAAGCAAAGAATTTGATAACACCTGTTTCTGACTTTGTTTCTGACCCTTTAATGTCATTTATTCTTTACAATTGTGGATAAGGATGTGCTCCACACGAAGCACCTGATAAAATATTGCAATAGCCGGTAGTAGGAAAAAAGACCTCCATAGTGTTATCAATACCTATTATTCATCCAGGTCTTTTGCTGGCACATGCCAAGCTTTCATGAATCCTCTTAACACCCTTTGTCCATACATATCCAAAACAAGGTTTCACATGTTTCTCGTAGAGTGTCTGCTCATTTATCAACAACTATTTTTCCACTTAGCTATATGGTCATTGGTAATACAGACTGGAGAAAAGATAGAGATTTCACTACAGGATCCACACTTAGCATCTCTCTGTGTATATACGTTGTATGCACGTACATACTCAGGGAGTTACACTGAACAGAAAAGTGAATTCCTACTTGACCCTTCTCTGGATGGTGCAGTTCTGCATTTACTGTCTTCAGCAACAAGCTCCTCCACTGTGCATCCAAATTCACAGACTGCTGTTGAACCAAGTGCGAATACTTCATATGGTTCAGTGCTCTTTAAACAAAACAATAAACTAGCAGAAAAATAAAGTGCCAAGAAGAATTTTGTGTCCTGATTCTCAGGCCTACATTCTAATCTCAGGAACACTACTTTGTAACAGTCTGGTCTCCTGTAGGCATTGTAGAGCATCTCTCTGTCTCTCTGTTTTCTCAGTAGAACAGTGTGACAGTAACTGATCTGTATAACTTGTGTCCTAGACAACAGAGTATCAATACACAGTTGTTGTTATTCCCCCAGCGTGTTCTGCTCGGTTCCTACACATTCCAACTCCTCTAGTTATTTGTTATATCAGAACAAGTTTGCAGAAAAATCCTCTTCTACCATAGCCCCAGTGTGTCAATCTCCTGTTTATATTATTTCTTGTGCACCATCTTTTTTGATCTAATTGCCCACAAGTATAATAAACTTTCCTAGCATGTGTGTGAAGACTCTTCCAGTCTGGCTCCACACACACTGTGCTCCAGAGGCAAAGGTCTAAACACAATCCTTGCCTTCTTAACACACCTTTTTGATAGCTGGTCCTCTCCTCTGTACACTCACAGAAAGCTCAGCTTCCTTAAGGGCTGATTAACGTTGCTTCTTCCTTGAAGCCTTGCTGGATATCCCAGTCACCCTGAAAGCTGACACAGAAGGTCAAGTCACGTCCCACTGGGGCACCATATGTGAGAATGATTTGTCATCAAATGCTGATTTTTCACCATTCATTTAACAGCAAAGAGTGGTTTTTTCAAGACAATTTCACATTAGCATGGAAAAATTTTGGAGGCTGGTAACAATCATTTTTATTTTTGAATTACTCTGATGGGAACTTAAACACTTAATACACTCTAAATTTATGTGAAAGCATAACTTAGGGAATAGTAAGTCATAGGTAAAGGAAACTTCTCATTCGCTTTTGGTAAACAATGATTTCTCTGAGTGGCTTTAAAATATCATTTGACATACATGGAATATTTCAGGGTCAATGTATTGCATAAAGCAAGGTATAGATTGTTAATTTAATTTCTTAGAAAAGCTCTGTTTTTAGAGCTGTTTTGGATGAATTAAACTTCCTAAAACATTAAATTGCCATAATAAATTGATATTTCAGGGAAATTATTGCATTTTACAAAATTTGACACAACTTTTATTTGTAAATAAGAGGTTGTATCTCCAATTTGTGGGTAGTTCAATTAAGTCAAAAGGGTAACCCAAAAATTGTGTTAGTTATTTCTATATGCATAAAATATTTTATGCTTACTTAAAAATTATAATTATTAAACATATCTGGGAATATTTAGCACCTATGGTTTTAGCTTTCATTGGCTATAAAAATAGATAGGTAGCTATAGAAACATAGACATAGGGTACTTTAGTTTACAATATTTCTTCTAGTGAGGCTATAAAAGATGAGACCATATAGGACCACCTACACATAAATTCACTACTATTGGTTGTAAGTTGGTGTTTTGTGGGACCAAGGAAACTTTATTATGACCAAAAGATGCCAATAATCACTTAACCAATTCACTGGCATAAGACTGCAAAAAATAATAGCATCCTGCAGTTATTCAACAATTTATAGTGCCAGTGCAACTTTCACAAATATTATCTGTTAAAAGCTCCCAAATAATTCAAGTGGTAGGTGGCACAGATGCTCACACATAAAGCAGGATGTGCTACCTACAAAAGAAACAAAATATTCATCAAGAGCCAACCAGTGAATAGATGGCCATACTCACAACTGTTGTGAGAAAGGATATTGCTGAGCAGAAAAGCTCACTGCTGCAGGGCGTGTGTGTTTGTAAAGCAGTGTTATGGAGTGCCCAGTGGGCTGCAGAGGTAACATGACTCATCTCTGCAGGCGGATACCAGGTCTTTACATAAGGAACTGACTGTCACGTATGGGCAAAGGATCAAAGGTTAAATTATTTACCTGATCCTTTTTGAACCATTTGAAAGTAGTTTTTATTAGCTGGCACACAAATAATTATTATTTTGCCTTTTAAATTTGATGGGTAAATACTTTAATGTGATATTATGATATCACTTTTCTAGTCATAATGAAAGGATAATTCTGGATTTTGCATCCCAAAATTGCTCGTAGCCTTCTCCACAAAAGTAAACCAGGCCATAGTACAAATGAAACATTCAAACCACTGGATTCTTCCAATTTCGCTCTTTCTCTTTCTCCATGTGAACGCTGTCAGCCTTTTGTGTTGATTCCATCCAAAATCTATGGACAAGTCATTTTCAGATGCTTCAGTCTCTGTTTTGTGGACACCTGCTACATGTTTCCACCTGTTTTCTGCACTTCCCAGGGACTCTGCAAATTGTCATGGATTTTGAAAGCTTCAGATTGGCAGTGCCAGCCTGAAAGAAAGTTGTCATTTTACTATTTGATTTTCCAGAGAGTACCTTGACTGTAATGCTTCTCAGGAAGGCAGCATGGGGTTTTATTAACCTGCCCTTCTCTCACTCCCCAAATATATTCTTCACCTCATGGCCAGAGTGCCATAAAACTGATGATGTTGCCAAGAAGTTTACACTTTCCAATGGGTTTCTGTGGCATTTAAGAAAAATTCTTTTTAAAGTTATTTCATTCTAAAGCAATCTCAAACTAAAATAAGAAAAACACCCTCCAAGTACAGCACATAAAACATTTTTCCCCAACCATTTCAGAAAAAGTTGTCAGTCTGTTGTCCATTTGTCCTAAAAAATGGTAGTGTAAAGTTCCTCCAGGCAACGGTCTAGTCCTGTGCAATCACAACGTCACCAGCAAAGACTAGAATTAATGGAATGATTACTATCACTTTTTCCTAAGATCCGCTCAAGTTTTGCCAGTTGTCATCACAGCATTTCTAATACCCAAGTGATTTTAATCATACCTTCAAATGGGTGTCGTTGCTCTGTCTCAGTCTGTCCTGCTGTTTTGACCTTGATTTTACAGATACTAACTCAATTATTTCCTTGAACATCCTTATCAGGACTGATCTAATGTTGATTCAGGTGTTGTGTTTCTGAAACAGATATCACCGCAAGCCGGATTTCTCCCATCTCTGCTGATGGTACCTGGGGTTCCTTGACCACGGCAGCGTCTGTTGCTCAAGTCTGTAGCCACCTGTGTGAGTCAGCAACACCAGACTCGCGACTCTGTCTTCCCTCTCTGTTCTCATTCACAGGTGTTGACCCAGATAAAAACCTGAAAGTGGACTTTATCACCTTGCTTTCCCTACCTCTCTCCATGTAGTAATTAAATAAGTGCAATAAAAAACAACTGTGTTTGGCAGGAAAACTGCTATTTTTTTTAAAACATTATTAGAGGCCTTCCAAGTGGAGTGGGTGAAGTGTTGACTGAGCCCATGAGCCGGGACCTCAGTGAGCGGGCTGAGGAAGGAACCACAGAGCACAGAGCGTGTGAAAGGATGAGTAAAGTCAGCTGAGGAAAACTTATTGTCTAAGGAGAGTACAGGGATAAGGGAAACTTCTTAAAACAGGCATAACGATGAGATTATTGAAGATAAGAAAGCCTCAGAGAAAATAAGGAATGGCTACTGGAAACTTACAAGAGACTACACGTGAGTGCTGGCATGAAGAAAAGACCCCTGAGAGCTTGCCCTCCACAGAGAGATGCACAAAGCACTCCAAGGGTGCCATAGCATGCCACTGGAAGAAAAAAGATTAGAACTGTGAATGTGTGCCTGTTTTAATTGGTAAATGGAAATTTATATATTTCGCTTTGCTAAGAAGGAAAACTAATGCATATTGAACAACCATTGCATAATTGTCATTTTACTGGGTGTGTTAATACAGTGTTATTTAATAAATCATCATAAATATTAAATTGGCACTATTATACTCTGATTTATGGTTCAAAAACACAGGTCAAGCTGAACTGCAAATCTGCACAAGACCATATATGATTAATGAATTAATGATACACATTTTATTTTCCTCTGCTCAGGATATTTTTTTCCTTGTTTTCAGACAGGGTTTCACTACGTAGTTCAGGCTGGCCTTGACCTCGCAGTGACCCTGCCTCAGCCTCCCTAGTTTCTGGGATTACAGGCGTGAGCCACCATGCCCAATTCTTTTCAGGTTTTTATAGAGCAAATTCGAATTTGACTTTCTTGAATTATAATTGTTTTGTAAGGTTTTCTGAAAGTTCAGAATTCTCTATGTTATAAACCTTATTTGTAAGTGTAGAGAACTTCAGTCATTACTGAACAGAGAAACTTGAGAAATAAGGACTGAAGGGTACATAGTGCAGAAACCCTCTCCATTTGTTTATTCAGTTAGCTGATGTGTTTTTAATGAGCACCTATAACGTAATGTGCATTTTGGGCATTGAGAATACAGTAATGAGAAATGCATGCCATGCCCTCACAAAGTTTGCCTTTATGAGTAGGAACATATGCAATAAATTCAAATGTAATGTACACAGGTTCACGATCAGTATGACAAGAAACCAAGGTCAAAGACTAAGAAGTAGGGGTGGGGAATAGATGGGAATTAAGAGATGCTTCCTTAGCTAGAGCAAGATGGAGACCTTCTCCATTAAGGTGACACCACAGGCCAAAATGAATGGGCCAGCAAAAAGACTATCTCCCAGAAGAGCTAACTAAGTAGAACCAATGACCTAGACTGTCTGAGTCATAGCAAGAAATGGAAATGGAGTAAAAGGAGTGCAGGAAAGACTCATGGAAGATTTATGTCTACTACACAGGTGGTGTGATACACTTGAATGATAATCATCAATAGATATTTACGAATGCATTTAAAATTTTGTAACACATTCCATATTTATTAAACTACAACAAAAAGTACATAGTAATGCAGATGCTTTACTCTTGAAAGAGTGAGCTCTTAGCATGAAGAGTCCCTGGGCTCATTGCCTCCCTGCCTGTGGCAGCGAAGAACAGGGGTTAAAAATGTTCCTTAGCATTTATGCCTATGACTTTAATGATTCAAATCTTTGTAATGAATCTTTTGAAATATACTACAGTGTTAACTCTCAATACTATGATTTCCATTTTCCAGCGGAAGAATTAAAGTCCATAAAAAGGAAACCTCCTGAGAAAATTGTTTTTAACTTTAATATAAATTTTCATCTTACTAACTAGCGACAAGTCATGAGATTGAAAAAAAACTCAAATCATCAACTGGAATAAATGTAAAACTCACATGCCTCATTATGCACAAAGCATTTAGCAGCTTTAAGATAGAGGGAAATTGAAACCACACATCCTCTTTCCTGGAATTTGCTATAGAGTCAAATGGATATGCATGGACTTAAAGAAGAAAGGTCAGCCTCATCATACCAGAAATTCTACAATGGCATTGTACGAGACACACTACTTATGGACAAAACATCAATGGTGTTTTGCTGCTAGGATTATGTTATCTGGATCAAGCAGAAGTACTTTAAAATATCAAGCTCTTATCATATAAATTTCAGAAATCATTTTAAAAAGCATGAAGAAGAATATTTGAAGCACCAGGATAATGCCAGCAGGATGTTGTAGGGGAATATAAATGTTTTCCAAAAGTATGAGTGCTGGAGTTAAACATGTGTGAGCCAGTTTCTGCTGAGTAAACTTTGGAAAGATGCTCAATCTTTCTAAGTTTCAGAACTCTTACCCTTTAAATAGGAAAAATAATAGTATTTATATCCAAAAACTTTTTGTGTGATAAATAGAATAATGCCTGTAATTTTTTAATACAACCTCTGCCACATGATAACCATCTGATAAACAGTACATATTAGAAAAATATAAATAAATGACTATATGTCCCTGAAACAATAAGTAATATAGTTTGTTAGGTTCTTTAAGGTGTGTTTATTTAGGAAGATTAAAATTGGTAGAAACAGCAACAAAATACAGCCTGTCCATGATCTGGGAGCCAGATGCCTGGAAGACAACAACTTGGTGAAAAGGAAAATAAAATGGATTTCTGGGAAATAGCAGGGAGCTGACAGGAAGCCTAGAAACTACAGAGAGGATAGAAAAATAGAGAACAATGCAGAAAAATGAATGAAGCTGTCTACAAAGCTGACCCTGCATCTCGGATGCCCCGTCTCCACTCACAGGCTAAAACTGGAGAGGGTTGGCAGGTCCAAGGAAAACCAAAGAGCGCAGTGGCAGCGCTAGCCTCAAGAAAAGCCCAATTTCAAGAACAGCATGGGTTTCATTTTGAAATTACCTCTTTCCATAGATCAGCTATAGCTAGAGAATAAAGCCAGTGCAGTACCTGCCTTATTTGAGAGGATTTAATCAGAAGTCATGTTGGGAATAGGCTAACTTTTTAAGACTGAGGCATAGAACAACTACACAACCACACTTCAGAACTTTTGGTATAACCCTACTATAGCAACTGAGTGGGACTCAGCCTTAAGAGATAGTCATGAAAAACGAGTGGGGTAGACATAGACTCTCCTGAAAAGTTTGGTAACAAAACAGGCCACCTTCTGTGGCTTTTGGAAACAGTTGGGTCTGAAAGTGTTGACATTAAACCCAGCAGTCTGCTTGAATATCCACCCTACTGCCTGCATCCAGCACAGAATCCAGTGGTCTATTTCCTTTCCTCCACTATCAACATCAGGAAGGATACAGCTCAGTATGGACAACTGCCACAGACTGGGATGTGTGGACAGAAGGGCTCCTTGAACACCTACAGCATGAAAAATGAAGGGGAGAAAACCATTACCTGCTGTTCACAGAAGGACAAAGAAAGAGGAAGCTGCCTGAGTGACTGCCGCAACATCATTAACTATCCTGCTAAACAGAAAAGGCAGGTTAGGATTCAGCATTCACACACAGATCATGTGTGGAAACAAAGTAAAACTTAGTAATGACCTACTATCTCTACTCCATCTCTAGTAGATTCCTACTGCAAACCCTGTGTTGTGTCTGTAGATATTCTAAATCCTCATGAAATCATAGGGAAGGCTTCTAGATTTTTGACTGATCCATGGTCCAATGCTGGGATTATGGGTATGAATGCTGCACCTGCCCTTGAGGCGGGTAGTTTGCATACAATATAAGGGATGGAGAGAGCCTTGCTCTCTGCCACTCCTCCCTTTTGCTCTCTGCTTTCGCTGTTCTTCACCACCATGAGCTATAGCCCTCTGCCATGTGCCACTCTGCCTCAGAGACAGCTGATTATGGACTGAAATCTTCACAAACTGTGAGCTAAATAAATCTTTCCTTTCTTAATTTTGAGTGTCAAGTATTTTGTCTCAGCAATGAGAGAAAAGTAACCAGGACACCCTGGAAAGATCCTATTTTTTCAAGAACAAGGAGCAATTTCTTTTTGACTCAGTTCTTTTTAAATTTTTTTCTATTTTTTATTATAGATTCTGTACTTTATTTTTTCCTTTTAATTGTTCTGTTTTTCCTAGGCATGGTGGTGCATGCCTGTAGTACTCAGGAAATTGAGGCAGGAGGATTGTTGCAAGTTTGAGACCAGCCTGGGCTACAAAGTGAGCTCAAGGCCAGCCTGAACTGCATAGCAAGTCCTTGCTTCAAAAAGACAAAAAAGAATTATTCTGCTTTCTGCTTATTTTCTATTTTTCTCTTACCTCTTTTTTATTCACTTTTTATGATACTTTTAGGTAATTCTATTAGTTTTTAAAATTCCTTAGAGAATCCTATGTCACTTTTCCTTAAGTGTCTTTATTTTTCAAATTTTAATTATTTCATTCTCTTCTCCTCCTTCCCTTCTATCTTGACTAGAGTAACCACCAAGCTTTATTTAGCTATTGATATTTAGTTAATTCTGTGCCATTTCTGTTGCATTCTTTCATGCTATTAAATATAGTTAGTAAATATTCACTCTATGCCAATATTTGTTTTGTCTTTGTGTCTATACCACAATTATACACCATTTTCCCCTATGGTTAAGAGTGGTAGATTGTAGCTTTATTTTTTCATACAGTATGTTAATATCTAGTTTGTCCTTTACTCTATTCTTGCTGATTTTGTTGCTATTGCTAGGGGGATGTAGCTGGTGCTATTAATTTTATTTTTGTAGGTCAGTATCTTCTTCATTTTCATGTCATTCACAATACTGTAGCCCATTTCTGGAGAACTGGGTGTTGGGCCCTCTCTTTTCAAATGAGGAGGTGAGTGGGTCTTGGGTTGGAGGCAAAGGCCTACAGTTAACCATATTGCAGCACTTGAGAGCAGAAATTAACTGAAGAGACCTCCATAGCAGCAACATGACAACTGCAAACTTCAGCATACAAATAAAGAAAAGAATCAAGAATAGACCAGGCAACAGAAGGCCCCCCAAACCTCTCATCTCCCTCAATCCATGGGCCATCAAAGAAGAGGAGGAAATCAAAAGCTACACAATGAAATTATTCAAAATGATAAAAGAAAAGATTAAAAAGAGATTCATAAAGTGCTCAAAATCCTCAAAACAGATATAACTAAACAAAGAGTGGGCTTAAAACAATTAGAGAGTTTACGGAAGATACTAATAAAAAGCCAGCTGAAGTAAACAAATGGTACAAAACCAGACTGACCCATTCAGGAAAGAATTAGAGCCCATGAAAAGCTATCAAAGAGAAATCCAGGAGAATAAAAATTTTGTTGAAGGCATGAACAACAGAAGTGATCAACAGAATGTTGGATGTAGACAATAGGATTTATAAAAGTGACCATATATTCACAGACACCTTAAAAACAGTAAGAGACCATGAAAAGTGGATCCAACAATTGCTAGATGGCATAAAGTAGACAAACTGCAGATTAAATGGGATTAGAAAATATCAGAAGTTAGCATAAATGGCATTAAGACCTGTGTACTGAAAAAAAAAGCAGAGGAAAATTTTTCAAATATGGGAGAAGAATTTAACATACAGATATGTGAAGCATGTAGAACTCAGCCATGAACGGAAAAGAACTTCTCCATGACAGCAGTCTTAATCCCAGAAGTCCAACACAAGAACAGAATCCTAAAAGATGTTAAAGAAAAGCAACAAATCACTAATAAAGGCAAACCTATGAACCCTATAGCGGATTTATCAACACAAACCCTAAAAGCCAGGGAAGCCTGGAGTGAAGTGTTTCAAGTACTAAAAGAAAGCAATTTCCAACTCAGGTTGCCATATGGATCTTGCAAAATTATTTTTCAGAATTGTTTGAGAAGTGAGATCTTTCTGTGACAAAGAGCTTCTTAAAATTTCATAGCCACCTAACCAGCAGTCCAAAAATTCTCAGGGATATTCAGGAAAGATAAAGTGAAGCCAACAATGTCAAAGAAAGTGCAGTGGAATGAATACACCAAGAAGGGTAGGCATTTAAGTCCAGGGAGGGGGGATGATGCTGTACTGGTTGATACTTTGTGCCAACTTGAGAGGTTTAGAGGTATAACTAAGGAACTCAGCAGGGGGCCAGGGTCCTCACTTTGGAAACAGCCTAGTTCTGTGCAAGAGGAAGGCAGGGAGATGGTATCAGTACTACCCCTTCCCACCGCCTGGTGGGAGTAGCCTGCAGACAATATAAGGGAGGAAAAGAAGCTTGTTCTTATCCTCTTGTTCTTGCTGCTTTTGCTGTCTTCTCCTGACTTGGCCTGTTGCCCCTCACCTTGCCAGCCTGCACTGGAGACAGCTGATTACAGACTGAAACCTCCACAAACTGTGAACTAAATAAACCTTTCTTTCCTTAATTTGGGGAATTGGGTACTCTGTCCTAGCAAAGAGAAAAAAGTAACTAAGACAGGAAAAAATATCAGGAACAGAAAACAGTGCAATGACAGAAATACTCAAGACATTTCTATAACTCTCAACATGAGAACTATTAGTTCCCCTGTCAAAAGACACCTTGTTAGATTGGACCAAAGAGAAAAATTTGAGCAGTGTTCTGTATACAAAAACCACATTGAATCCAATAAGAAATTTATAGATGAAATCAAAAGATGGGAAATAGTATTTCATAGAACAGAAGTCTGACAACTAGTTGGAGTAGCTATCTCACTTTCAGACAAAGTAAATTTGAGGGGAAAACTGATCAGAAGAAGCAAAGAAGGTCACTACGTATTGGTTATGAAAACAACTCAACAGGAAGAAATAACAATAATAAGCTTATATGCACCAAAACAGGCACACTCAACTTCACAAAAACATTTCTAGACATGAAAAGATCTGATAAACATCAGCACAATTACAGTGAGGGATCTCCATACCTCACTGTCACAAATCTACATATCAACTAGACAAAGTCAATAAAGAAATACTCCAATTGAGCCACACCTTCAAACAAAGGGACTCAATAATTATCTACAGAGTGTTCAGCACAACCACAACTCGATACACATTCTTCTCCAGGAACTTTCTTCAAAATAGGCCACATGCTACCCTGTAACGCATTCTTAATGACTGAAATGAATCATGATTATCACATGTGCAGTATCAGATCAGAGTACAATGAAACTACAAGTTGATGGCAAAAGAAATTATGCAAAAACAAGTAAACTGAGCAATACATTGTTGAATAGTGAGTGGATAACAGAAGAAACAAAAGAAGAAATTCAATCATCCCTCAAATCAAATGACAATGCCACCACAACACTCAGAAGCCCTGATACACAAGGCAAGTGGCCTTAAGAGGAAAGTCTGCAGCTGTTAAATCCTGCATCAGAAAGGGAGAGTGAGTCACTAATGATGCATCTCAAGGTCCTATAAGAGTAAGAACAATCCACATCAAAAGCTAGTACAAGAAAGAAAATTATAGAGGTCAGAGAACAAATTAATAAAGATGAAATTAAAGCCAATACAGAGTCAATTAATTGGGAACACTTTTTTAAAGAATAAAGAAAAGAGAAAAGCCCTTAGCCAGTCTTATCAGAAAGGAAAGAAAAAGTTCTCAAATCTAGACAATTTGAAAGAAAATGGGTGAAATCACAAAGACATCACTGAACTCCAAAAGAGTATCAGTAAGTACTTTGAAAATATATACTCCAAATAGTGAAGAATTCAAAAGAAAGAGATAGGTTCATGGATATATGAATTACCAGTACTGAAGCAAGACAATTCAAAAACCCTGAATAATCAATAACAATGAAATTGAACTAGTAGTAAAAAAAAAAAAAAAAAAAAAAAACTATCAAGAAAAGCCCAGAAACTAATGGATTCACCACTGAATTCCTCAAGAACTTAAAGGAAGATCTGACACCAATACCTTTCACACTAATATAATTGAAAGAGAAGGAGGAGGCCTAAAATCATTAGAAGGTAAGGTGGCCATGAGCATGGAGACTGCTAAACCAGGGAAGGACTAGTCTAAAAAAGAGCTATAGCAATCTCATTAATGAATGTAGGTGCAAAAGTCCTCAGTGAGATATCGGCAAATGCAATGCAAAAAAAAAAAAAAAAATCATCAAAAAGATCATACTCATGACCAAGTAGATTTTATTATAGTGATGCAGGGTTCGTTCCACACACACAAATCAAGAAATGTAGTATATCAAATAAATAGAAAAAAGACAAAACTCACAATATCATCTCAATAGATGCAGAAAAATCCATAGACAAATCTGACATTAATTCATTTAAAAAATCCTGAAGAGACTAGGTATGGGAGACCCTTTTCTCAGTCTGATAAAAGCCATTTATGACAAACCATAGTAGTACAAATTTTCCCCATAGTAGTACAAATGGGGAAAATAGGAATGGTTTCCTTCTAAAATCAGAAGCAGGAGAAGGATGTCCAGTATCACTTCTTATGTTTAACATTACTTGAAACATTAGCGAGAGAAATTAGGCAAGAAAAATAAATAAGAGATATTTACAAAAAAGGAGAACCTTAAATTATTATTTGCTGGTGTTATGATTGATAGATTTTGTCAACTTGGGGAGTCTAGAGGTTTGGCTGAGTGACTCAGCAGGAAGCAAAGGTGCTTACTTTGTACTCATGCTGAGCCTATGGAAGAGGAGGGCATGGAGATTGTGTGAATGTTACATGCCCCCTGGGTTGGGATAGCCTGTTTACAATGTAAGGGAAGGAAAGAGGCTGTTTGCCCACCATTCCTCCGTTTGGCTCTGGTTGTTTTGCTGTGCTCTACTGCCATGAACATTTGCCCTCTGATATGTGCCACTCTGCCTCAGAACCAGCCAAGTATGGACTGAAACCTCCATGAACTGTAAGCTAAATAAACCTTCCCTTCCTTCATTTTGGGTGTTGGGTATTTTGTCTCAGCAAGGAGAAAAAAGTAACCAAGACAGCGGGTGACATGTTCCACTGCATAGAAGACCCCCAAAATTCTACCACAAACTTCTAAAATTAATAACTTGATTCAGTAGTGTGGCAGAGTACAAAAATTGACACAGAAAAATAAATAATGTTACTATACAACAAAAATAAATTCACAAAAAGAAATTCAGAAAACTATACCATTCATAATGTATAAAAAAATTAAATACTTAGGAATTTATCTAATCAAGTATGTGAATAACCTTGATGATAGTGTGAACAAAGAGACAGAAGATTTCAGAAAATGGAAAATACCTTGTTCCTTGACAGGCAGACCTAATATCATCAAAATATTCACACTTCCAAAGCTGACATATTGATTTAGTGCAATCCCAATCAAAATACCAGAAGCATTCCTCACAGAATTAGAGAAAAATACCACTAAAATTCATATGGAACAATAAGAGACCCAGAATAGCACAACAACCCTGGATAACAAGAACAGTGTAGCAGGTACCACAATCCTGGATTTCCACTTTTATTGCAAAGCTACAGTGATAAAAACAGCATTATGCTGGCACAAAAGTGACAGATGTTTGGGTCAGTAGAACAGAATAGAGGATGTAGAAACACCACCAGCCACACTCAGCCTTCTGAGCTTTGACCAACAGGCTAAAAGCATAGGCTTGAGGAAAGATCAGTTTAAGAAAATGGTGTAGGAAAAACTGACTACACGTACAGAAAATTTAAACTGTGCACATACCTTTCACCCTGCACTAAACTAAAATAAAGATAAAGCAAAAATCTAAACATCAAAACAGAAGCAACCTGACAGAAGAATAAATAGGTAAAACTATTGAAGTCACGGGCATAAATAAGGGCTCTACCCAGAACACCAATGACATAAGAAATAATATCATGAATCAACAAATGAGATTGTATCAAATTAAAAACCTACATCAACAGAAACAATAGAGTAAAAAGAATAACCTACAGAATAGGAAATTTCACCATCTATACTTTAGACAGAAGAATGATATTCAGAAAGTATGAAGAACTCAGAAAGAATTTTGACCTCCCTAAATAAAAGACCAAATTTAAAAGTGAGCTGCTGAAATGAACAACACTTCACAGAAGTACAAATGTCAAATAAGTGCATGAAAATGTATTTAGCATCTCTGACCAACAGAGAGATGCAAATTCAAACAACATTGAAATTCCATCCAAAAAATGGCTATCATAAAAAAATCAAATAAGAGCAAATGCTGATCACTCTGTAAGGGAAAAATCTCTTCTACGTTGTTGGTAGGCATATAAACTAGTACAACCATCATAGAAGTTGATATGGAGATTTCTCAAAAAACTAAAATCTGGAATTTCATTGAACACTTCTATGACTTAAAGTGTTCCTTTAGGTATCATCACAAAACAGTTAGCAGCATTATACTACAATCATACGTGCATATCATGTTGATACCACCACAAATTGTAATGACTATGCCTTAGAAATAGCTTTATATCTATCAACAGATGAATGAATAAAGAAAATATATTCATGCACAATGCAGTACCTCTCTGCCATGAAGAAGGACAAACTTGAGTCATTTGTGGAAATATGGGTGCATCTGAGACCATAATGTTAAATGAAATACATCAGACACACAAGCTGCATGGTGTCTGTTTTATGAGAAATTGAAAATATAAAGAGACAAAATAAAATTGTAATAATAGGAAATAAGGATATAGATTTTTGTTTCTCAAAAGGTAAGAAGACCACGAGATGAACTGGGCAGGGACGTGAGGGCATGGGGATGAAATGTAATTAAGACATGTTATGTACATGTACAATTCCCCAATATGATGCAATCGCTATGAATTGCATAATTAAATCATGTACTGTGAAATCTACTAGTTAAAAAAATGTGGTTATTTATCCTGGCATGATGGTACACTCCACTATTCCCAGCACTTAAAAGGCTGAGGCAGGAGATTTTCTGGGAGTTCCAGGTCAGCCTGGACTTCAGAGTGACTTCAATACTAACCTGATAGATTGCGGAGAGCCCACTGCTAGCTACACGATTTTTCTGTTACTTTCTACTGAGGTCTGCAAAGGATCCTGGGAGACCCTCAAGCCACGCAATGTTAGGAGACAGTGACCTTTGAGGATGTAGCTGTGAACTTCAGCTCCGCAGAGTGGGCTTTGCTGACTCCATCTCAAAAGAAGCTCTACAAGAGATCCGGGGAAGATGGCGACCAGGTGAGCAGCAAGGGAGCGAACCTCCTTAATAAACACCACCAGCTCGAGACAGACTTGGCGAGCGTGAATGCCGGGACCTCGGCTGGGAAGTTTAAACTGGGCGTATTTCTCTGAGATGCCGGGTGAGATGTGGTAGGGCGGACCAGGCTGCCAGGGGCGAGACGTGGGAAAGCCCCAGACGCTGGGAGCCAGGGACGATCCCCGCGGGGAAGAAGCTTGGCTCGGTCCAAGCGCAGTGGGAGCGCGGCCGCCTCGGTCCCTCCCGCCTCCTGAGCCGGTGCAGCCCCCCGGCTACTCCCGACAGAGATCGGCTTGCTAGCGGCGGAGACGCCCGGCAATCCCACGTTTCGCGCATGTCGAGCGAGCCCCGCGGAGGGCCCCAAACACCGCCGGAAGCGGAGAGAAAGATTTGCTGGGTCCTAGCGCCCTGAGAGCACGGACGGCTCGATC